>NDXB01014428.1:17159-77053 GCA_002631895.1 Agapornis roseicollis
TTTTTTTTTTTTTTTCTTGATTCCCTGAAGATGGCTTTCCATCTTAAAAAGGTGGATATTGAGCAGAACACAAGTAGCGGTGCAGTACAACTATCCTGCTGCATCCTGATTCTTGGAAAGATTCCTGTTGTGAACAGAGACCTGATCATTATTTTTCCTTTTGAATAAAGTGATAGATTAAAAGTACTATGTGTCTTTCAGGACTGGAAGCCTTCTGTGATGATCCTGTCCTAGTGAAGGCTGTGGAATTGCAGACATGCTCCAAGATATTTGCTGTGGAAATCCTGGAAAAGAGTGATGTTCCTCTTCTTGTTCTCTATGACACTTCTGGAGAAGATGATATCAACATCAATGCTACTTGTCTGAAGTCATTGTATGACAAGTCTCTTGAATTGCACCTACAGGTACCATTTTCCTGTGTCCTTCTAAATTCATTAAAAATCATTGACCGTTAAGGTCTTGAATGGACAAAACACAGTACTCAGAAATCTGCTAAGTCTATGTATGTGGTTTGCCTCACAACGTTCTTGTCAAAATCTTACTGTTGCAGGTAGATGCACTGTATACACACGTCAGAGTAACCAGCGTTTTCTCTGATGGAAGCCTGTATTGCCAAGTACCATCTAAAGGCATGTCTAAACTTTCTGAAATCTTACAGAAACTGGAAGACTATTTCTGTTACAAGGTAGGTTCTATGGTGAGAGAAGTGGTGAAGTCCTGTAGCCTTTCTTCAGAGTGTACCAGTAATTTTCCTTGCACGTAAGTTGTACTGAGGTAGCAATGGACTATTCTAAAAGGCTGCAGATTCTCTGTATACTTTTTGGGAGGGCATCTGTCAGTTTGAAAAGTGTCTTTTGATAATTTCTTGTTCACAAGCAACCTTTAAGGCTTGAGTAACTTTGTGACTTCCCCTGAATACTTAGAACAGTAACAATACGGCTGGTAATGGGAAGCTCCCAGTGGAAACTGCATCAGATTGCTACAAAACCTGTGGAGATCCTGCTAAATTTTTTCTGGAAGTTTTACTTAATGCAGTAGAGTTAAGGCACATAAGCAGCCTGGCCCACACTGTGCAAAGTGACACGGTGTTACACTGTGCACACTGTGCGAAGTGACAATAAAAGCAATGTAACCAAGGTCTGTCCTCTTTAGCCTGGCTTCCTTGGAGATTCAATGGCTTTGACCTGATCTGTTGCATATCTTGTCCTTGTACCTTACCTTTTGAATGTTCTGATTAATTTCAACTAGAAGAGATGCATAGGAGGCATTTTTAAAAGTCTTAAATTGCTCTAAGATAGACATGTGGCAGAGAAGTATGACATTCTACCAGCCATTTACAGACACATGCAACAAACCTTAGTGGACTCAAGAGAATTTATACAAAAGAGAAGAAAATCTAATTTGTTCAACATGCAGCTGAGCCATGAAATGCAGATCTTTAAAGGTCTGTTAGAACTGCTGCTTGTGAAACTACACTGTCAAAGTGTTTTTAGGTATAGAAGCTGAGCTTTAGACCTGTTGCGGAGCACACACCATCTGGAAGTACTTTGTTGAATGTGCCTCAGTTATCAAGATACAGTTTCAAGCAAGCTAAACACTTAAGGAGGGTGTATGGAGTTCTGATTGTATTAAACAACACAAAGGTAGGCAGCCAAGTAGGTATTTCAAAAGCTCAGTTTTTCTGGACAGAGTGTATGTTAGGCTCTTGTTGCTGTTAAAGAGAGAACTTGACTCAAAATCTTTAATATCAAACTCTCTATGAGGATGAAAAAAGCAATCTTGACATTGCAGCTTATCATGAGGGTTTTTATTTTGCCTGAGAATTTAAGCAAACTAAGGTTTTCATGGGTCTTCATATGGAGTTTCTTCATGTTTTGTGTAGTGTAACTGTTCTCATGTTATTTAGGAATATTGTGGTGAATGTCACTCCCATAAGACTTTCATTTGAGTCGGTATTAAATTTGGTTTGTTAAATATTTCAACAAATGTGTTCTAGAATGCAAGGTAGGAGTTTCTCCTGTTGTCTGTCACAGCTCTGAACTGCTCTTGCTTTTTGGAACACTGAAGTCATGGTCAGTAATTTTGTATTTTGTGTTTCCAAGTGAGGCTTTTTTCCCCTGTCAGTTTATATTTTCTTAGTTTTTCAGTGTAAGACACAGCTTGGAATGAAAGCTTTACTGACTGGGGAAGCTTAAAACATGATAAGAAATGCTTCTGAGGCTGGAATGAGACTTTATATTTGAAACAGTTTTTGCTTTACAGAACAGTTTATTCCATGTGTGCCTTTAGAAATGGTTAGTGGAATGTCAGGTATAGCTGCAGAATAGCTCCATACTTTTTATCTTCTGTTTTTATATTTGCAGCAGACATCTGAATTTAATGTATCGCTGCCTTTCTGTGGCAAAATCTGCTTGTTTCCTTCTAAAGGAAAATGGGCACGAGTAGAGGTAAGAAGTATTCAAAGAACAGCTACAGTTTTCTCACATACAGGTGGCTCTTCTTTTCAGTCAGTTACATCTGAACCCTTAGTTTCCATGAAACTTGCTGTTGCGTCTGTGTCCTTGTGGGTTTTTTGTGTTTTTTATACTCTTGCTTTCTTCTTTCAGATAAGAATTATTCACACTAGACGGGCACTTGATGTGCAGTTCATGGATACTGGAACAGTTGCAACTGTAAAAGTATCAGAGCTTAGAGAAATCCCACCACAGTTCCTGAGAGAAGTAATTGCAATACCTCCTCAGGTATAAAGACATGTTAAACCTAACCTATGCTGGATCTCTTGGCAATGTTTGTAGTGCAGCTACTTCAAGGTTTCTGAAATTAAATTTTGTTTTGTTTAATAGCATTCAGCATTGGGGTGTATTAAGTTGTGCATCTTTGCCTGAAGTAAATCATCATGTAGTCCTGTATATCAACAGGATGATGTGTATGTGTAATGGTTTTGCATGTTCCTCTGTCTCTTTCTATTTGTCATATATTATTGAATCTGTCAGAATTAATGAAGTTTGTGTGAAAAAAAAAGTGTGGACTAGTTTCCTATTACTAAATTATACTTTGTGTACTTAAATCTGTTCATAGGCTTTAAAATGCTGCCTAGCAGATTTACCTCCTAACACTGGCATGTGGACTCCAGATGCTGTACTGTGGCTCAGAGACACTGTCATGAATTGTACTGAATTTAGCATGAAGGTAAACAGCCAAAGTGCATGTGTGACTTGAAATCCATAGGCATGTGGAAAGAGAATTGAAAGAACAACTCCAGAAGTTTTAACGTCATCAAATTTAATTCTGTTGTAGAAGTTCAAAAGTTTATAGCGAGCTCCTGGACATAAATTCTATACCAAGTCCTTTTCTTAGGACATTTGGAAGAAAATTTACTTGCTTAAGCCTGTTAAAAGCTTCTCTTTCTCCTCTTTTCACATTAGCCTTTCACATTTTGCTGTCCCAGTCCAAATATGCAGCTACTGTTATTTTGCCAGCTGGTAAGAAGGAAACACATTTGTTAATGTTTCACCATGGAAAAAGATACAACTGTTGAGTTAATCTTAAATTATTTTTATGCCTCCTGTGACATAGCTTTTTCTCCTTCTGGTTTTGGAAAGCAGCTTTATTTTTTGTTTGCTTTTTTCCAATCCAGTGTGATTTAGTGGACACTAGTGTATACATAGAATTCCTGAAATTATCCTTGAGATAAAATTATTTCTGCTTGCAGTGTATCCTATCCAGTTTAATTAACGGTAAACACCCTTCTGAAGGAAATCTGTTAGTAGCTATAGACTAAACAAAGCTAATTTCCTCTTAAAAATCTGATGCTAGACATTGTCACAGCACTTTGGAAAAGTGTTTTGTAGCTCTCACTACCTTTTTGCTTGCTTTAACACTGGAGACAATGTAGTTAAAACATTGCTCCTCTAATCTGGGATTTACAACTGTTGCATTTGGCTTTTCTAAACATACTCTTCCAAGATAGTTTGAGTTTGTTACTAATTTTTGTTTGATTAAATAATAGACAACAGTTGTATGGTTAAATTGTGGGAAGTTTTTATTCCTGGCTGGGAAAATCAGCAGAATAATCTGTATAGCTGCAAATGCTCTTTTTAGCTGTTTTGAGTTGCTTACTATCCTACAACTTTATTAACATGCTTGAGACAACCTTGAAAATACTTCTGTGCATGTAGAATGCAGTGAACTGTTGCCACTTTTCTGTTAAAGGCATTACTCTTCTGTACAAAATCAGACATGCATTTAATAGTTATTAATTGGAAGTTAAACTGTGTTTTGTTTTCCAAGGTGGTTAAACAGGATGGTTCAAAGGGAATTGCACACGTTTACTTGTTTGCTCCAGAGAATTTCCCAGACATGGATCATAGCATTAATCAACAGATCAAAAATGCAGACTTGTGGAGACATCAGAAAGATGTTTTTTTGAGTGTTACACCCAGTGGCACTAGCCCCACAAAAATGACAAGTGATGCTGTTTCATCTCTACGGGTAACTAGTGGAAGGCTGGAGAAGAGTTTCTCAGATTCACCCAGAGAACCCAGCAGTGCAGCGTCCATGATTGACATGCCCCCACCTTTACCTTTGTTAAAGACTGGTGAGCTCATGGATGTCTATGTCTCGGTGGCCTGCCATCCAGGTCACTTTATTATCCAGCCTTGGAAGGAGCTACATAATCTAGAAGCCCTAATGGAAGAAATGCTCTTGTACTATAGCCGGGCAGAAGAGAAACCTGTGAACATTATAAAAAACAAGCTGTATGCAGCTAAAATTGAAAATCAGTAAGTAGATACTTACATTAAAACCAAAATCTTTGAAGGAAAGCTTACCTCTGCTAAGCTACACAAGCCTAGCTTTGCTTTGTCCACATCATTAACAAGATGACCAATGTTCAGTGATACTGAGGGGTTATGGATGTAATCAGATTTTAACTGGAAGGGTTGACTTTGATTCAGATGATACCAGATCTAGGAAGCCTCAGACATATTGATTAAGATCTTTTGGTCATGTATTATTTTTTCTGGTGCCTTGAGAGTGTGTGAATATGAAACCAAATTGTCTGTTCTTGTTCTCCCCCTTTTTAGGTGGTACAGGGTCGTAATAAAAGGAATTCTTAGGAATGGGTTTTTGTCAGTGTATGAGCTGGACTATGGCAAACATGAATTTGTCAGTGTGGAGAAAGTACGACCACTTGTGGATACATTCAGAAAGCTACCTTTCCAAGCTATAACAGCTCAGCTTGCAGGTAGGTAGTAAGCATCAATAACTTTTTTATTAAAGTCTTACATCAGTGGGGATACTAAATGAACAGCAATGTTCAAGTGGACAAAGCCAAAGGTTAGTGATGCAGCTGGGGTTTTTTGCTAAAGTAAGAAAAGTACCTGCTTTCAAGAACATGCTTAACAAATGCAAGTTTGTCATTAAAGTAGCTCTGCTTTTCTTCTTGACATCCATGGTGATGATTGTTTTATTGTTTATTTAAATGCAGCAGTTTTAGTTACCATATATAAAACTGAAGATTTCTTGAACTTTAACAGCAGCTGCTTTTCACTGTCATAAATTGCTTAATGTGTGTGATGTCTAATATGCAAGGGACACAGGGACATCAAAACTAAATGGTTTTTGTATCCTTAGACAACCTATTACAAAGTGTGAAAGTTATGATACACCCGTAGATAAGAACTTAGGTTCTTATTGTTTTCATCTACATAAATTTAGGAACAGGATGCTAAGTTTCTGGAGAAGTTCTTGCCGCTACTGTAATTTACTGTTTCTCAGTGCATATTGGAATCCAAAGTTGCCCAAAATATATTGGTATTCTCAAACAAACAAGCAAAAAGTTCCAGGTGGGGGTGAGGGCCTTCAGCAGACTTAAGTAAGATTAATTTCCTTGAGATTGTGGTGCACAGAGCGTGTGCAGACATCTGACAGGATTAAAAAAAAACAAAACTTGATCTCTGCTTGATGTCCTGTCTTCCTTTTCCCAAATTTTCCTTTCATTTCTGCATTGCTTTCAGTTGTATTTCAGAATGTCTCTCATTGCTGCTTTCTGCCACTGTTTGGTCAGCACTAGTTTAGTCTTCAGTTGTAGAATGAGCTTGCCTCAAGTGATAGGCCACAGGGCTGGTGCTCTGATCTAGGTTCCTTTCTGTGGATCTGCTTTTCTGCATGGCCTTTGATGTGACCTTGGGTGGTTTTTAAACTAGTGATGATGGATGTGTTACCAACAGGCTGGGGTCCTAGGAATGCATAGCTGAAATGAAGCTGATTTCTAGCTGTATCTGTCTACTGAGGTAGTACGGGATCCAGCTGAGCAAGTCTGCAGGTCATCTAATTTACCTGCTTCACAGAATTCCAGGTAGCTAGTTAAGTTGGGCTCTGAGCTGCTTCATATTATCAAAGCATGCCAGCTAAGTCTGGAAGACGGGTAACTGTTATCTTGCTATTCTTCCACTTTTTTCCTCCTTTCTTTTCTTATGTCTTATACTTCTCAGTCTCTGGTCAGTTTCCTCATAAAATACCATATGCTTCTCCACCAGCCTTTTCTAGCACTAATCACACTTACTTAACTGTTGACTTCTCATTCCTCCTGTAACCTGCAAGGAGCTGCGTTCCTGTTTTGTCTTGTTCTGTCAGCAGCAAGCTGCTGCTAGCAGTAAAAGCAAAGTACTGTCACTTTACTGTTTTGCTTCTTTTACCTTAAGTTACTGCTTGGGTGTCCACGCACAATATTTGAGCACCTTTGTGTCTAGATGCTGCACACCAGCAGTGGTCTGGATAGACTGAATTTCATGTCTGCAGGAGCCACTTCGTTCTTGGTGGATTTCAGCCCTATTAAAAAACCACCTGTTTAGGTTCTAACATGACATTCCTCAGCAGAATTGACCTTGAGGAATCCTGCTTTCAAAAACAAAAATATAGCAGCATCTTTTTGTTTCTGCTCCCTTCAGATCTAGTTTGGGACTTGACGGTTTGGCATATGTTTTTGTAGCTGATGCTGCTTTGAGATGAAGGGAACTTCATCGAAAGCAAGACCAACAGAACAAATAATTTCAGCACCTTCAGGCAGAAGACAAATAGTTTGTTTTGAAAGGACCTTTAGTTTCCTTTGTGTCATATTTCCTGATGTGCTTTGATCCTGAATGACAGCTGATATACGTTGGATTACTCAGTGCATCAGGTCATTTGCCTTTCAGTTCTGCAAACCTGTCCGTATCTTCAGACTTCAGGAAAAAATTCTAGTCTGTGTAATAGATCAACTTGTTTGTGCGGGAGACAAGTGAGCTTGTGTTTCTTTTTTGAAGCTAAGCTGCATTTAGTAGTGCTTGAACACGTGTTTTCTCAAGTATTTAAACTCCCCCCACTCACTTTTAAAGTTAATCATTCAGATTGGTCCAGTTCATAAACAGTCTCTTTTGCTTTATGTTTGTCTTAGGAGTGAAAAGCCAGCAGTGGTCAGAAGAGGCATCAATAGTGTTTCGGAATCTTGTAGAGAAGAAACCCTTGGTGGCACAAATACAGGCAGTTAATGAAAGCACTAACTCTTGGGATCGAAGGGTAGTGACTTTTCTCGTGGACACATCTCTTCCAGATACTGATATTTGGATTCATGATTTTGTGTCTGAAAGTCTTGTGGAATTTTCAAAGGATGATTAATCATCACTTCTGAAATGTAGCAGCTCAGATTCCTTAGCAATAAAATAAATAAGAAGCTTTGAAAAGAAATATAACTATTATATGGCCTTGAAGACATGAAGGTGATGAAAATTAAAAATCTATGTTCTGTGAAAAGGGTTTAACAAGTTTAGGTTCTGTTGACTTCAGCTGACTTTCTGACAATTTGCACTTTGTTTACCATTGTAATGCTAGAATGTTTGGGTGAAAATATTAAAAAGTTATTTATCAATAAAATAATGTTGACTTTTGTTCTTGTGAACTTTCCCTAAATGCGGGGAGGGAGACTTTTTTATCTCATAGCTGTTACTTAGAGCCATTATTCAGAGTAATTACAGGGTACCTCCTCCCTTGTACTTTAACTAGCATTCTTATTACTTGGCAAACATGGAAGCAGTCCTTGGTACTTCTAAATTTAGTCTCAGAGGCATGCATTATTGGTGCATTTCTCCTCCTTCCTTAATTTTACATAGGAGTTGAACAGTTGGAAGTGCCTTGTTTGCTAGACCACATGAATGAGTCTTAACTTCCACAGAAGGGTATGCACTTTGTGTGTTTACTGATCTGCTTGTTCTTCTTTAGCAACAATGCCACTTTTCTGAATTCTTCGCTTCCCTCCTCACCCCACTCCCCCAACCAGGTGCTAAATTAAGGCATTCCTTTCCTTCTTTTTTGATAGCTCATTTTCATGTATGCTTCTGAGAAACTTTCCAGGACTACTGCTCCCTGGAGACAGGAGCAAGCAATGGCCTTTAAGCATGTGGATCGGTGCTTAAAGTGCTCTGAACATGGTATTTTCGGCCTGCTTTAGAGCCTGCTTTATTTTTGGCCTTAGAAAAATTTAGAGGAGGTGTAGACATGATTGTTTCATAGTCTGCTGCCTAGATTTGAGTTTGTTTGCCATAGTCCCTTAAAATTGTTAGAGTATTAAAGCTTTACACAGTGAATGCCAGCAGAAGGAATTTTTCTTCACAGCTGTATAATCATAGCTGTGTGATCTTTTCGGTAATACATAAGCTGAGTTAAGAAATTCTGCTGGCATGCTGTCTGCATGGGTAAAGGGGGCTAGGCAGAAAAGGAACCATGACTGGAAGGTGCAGACTGTATGTAACATTAGAATGAGAGAAGTTCATGCAAATACTCTGAGTAAACAAGCTTTATAAGCATGGAAGACTTAGATTCACACCCTCATGGACTAATTCTAGTGTAGTTCTGGAGACACTCTGAGGTCATCAGCAAGGAGTCCTCCTGGAAGCCTGGCAGGTATCTCTCTGCCTGGACTGTACACAGGACATAGCAGAGCCCTTGTGAATATACCAGTCAGTGATAAACTAAGAAACTACTAATCTAAAGGAGTTTGCTAGTTAACATGGTCCTGTCCACACTGAAGTATGCTGAGGTGAGACATTAAAGTGTACTTTTTGAGAGAGAAGTTACATTAATGCCCAAAATACTAGTATTTTTCCATTTTAATAAGTATCTCCTTCCTCAGCTGTCACTGTAGAGAAGGTGAAGAATGAAGGTGAAGGCATCAGTGTGATGATCAACTGCTGTAGGATAAGTTTCCATGCAGAAGCTTCTTTCTGTGTAGGACTGCTTCAGAGCCTGAAGATCTGAATAGTGCAGGTCATTAGGATGGAATAATCTGGGAACAGATGGAGCAGGGTTTGGGACCCTACACCTGCAGTATTAGGGGAAAGACCCTCACAGGTGCTCAGGGTGGTTTTTGAGCTTGTCTGCTCCTTCTGAAGTATGCCTCACCCTCCCCTTGGTTGTCCATGGCTGCTCCAGAGTCTAAAAAGCCCCAGTGAGAAGCAAAGACAATATTCATACAGTCTCAGGCGTTTGCACAGCTCAGTACTGGAGTTCACGTAGGCAGCTTTGTGTGGGGGTAAAACAGTGCACCATCTCCATGTGGTGAGTCATTTTATGCACGCATTGAGCATACATCCAAGCCCAAGTTAGTAACACAAGGCTGCATTCAGTTCACATGCTGTATCCAGAGGCTGCATTGTCTCCCTGTCCTCACACCCACTACCCCCTGCCACCCCTGTCCTAACTAGCTCCATTGCTAGTGCAGTACACTACAGGTGCTGTGCTGCTTAGTTACTGACCATCGTGGTTCCGGCTAGGATATTGTTAATAAACTCTTTCAGCCAAAACCAGCACATTTAGCCCCTGTCTCCTTACACCCTCTGGGATTTTAGTTGCAGAGCTATGCTTTTACATCTGCTTTTAATGTTAGTTTCTCACCTGGCTGACCAGCCTGTAAGCTTCTGATAGATTTGTTACCTGCCAGGGCTGTTTGAGTATATTCTGTACTCTGGCTTTGGAAAACGTGCAGAAAAGTGTTGGCTGTACAGCAGAATTGAACACTTTGAGTTCGCTGAGGTTCGTGATCCATGAAGTAGTTAGTATAATTAGCAGTGCTAGGAGGTGTTAGACCTGCCTGCTCTTTGCAAGTTGTGAATTCACACAGAATGTTGTGTGGTTTTTAACTTCAGTTTTAATGTGTTTGGGGTTGGTTGTGAATAGTTTCTCTGCTGTCATGTAATGCATGGCACATCACCAGGGGTGCTTCCAATGTCTGAGTTACGGCTTCCTGTGATCTTTCCATTTCAACAGCTACTAGAAAGGCCACGCCAGAAACCCTGCATGCAGTTCTGGGTCCTGTCATACAAGAAAGATGTGGATAAATTTTAGAGTCCAAATGAAAGCGAGAACAATGAAATTCTAGAAAACCTGGCTTAAATTAAATGATTCTGGGTAGGAGAAGGCTAAGGAGGGGAACGCTTTCAAAAGTTTTCACTGATAAAGAATCAGGGTTTGTATGCAGGGCAAATAAGACACCTAAGGGTTTGTGTTGCCTGGAAATTCACTGGAACTTCATTATGAAAGCCAAAACCAGGTAGGATGTATTTGTAGAAACCCACCTAATCCTCCCGTGGATGTGGAGATGGAATGTGTCATTCTTGGAACCCCATCCAAGATAGAAGAAGTGAAGGCAGCATTGTTAGATGTGTCTTGTGGATCACTGGGAATTTTATAAACTGGAAAATGAGCATTTGTTGCCTAGGGGAAACAGACAACACTGACATAGTTGAAAAAACCTGAGCAGGCTGTGAAGAATAGGCTCTTTCAAACCATCTCTTCTCTGTTTATTCTGTCTCAGCTATATTTGTTAGGCTTACAAAGTTCACCTGTTTTCATCTCCAGTGTTTTTATGACACATCATTTTGAAGAACTCTGTCAGAGAACATAGAATCACGGAATTGTTGTGGTTGGGAGGGACCCCTGGAGAAATGCAAGAATGCTCTTTTCCATCCCAAAATGAGTTCCTATCTCCAACATTTCCACTCCTGGACTATTCTTTTCCCATTCTGGAAGACTTCTGTTGCAAAGCTCTCTTGTATGTGTGTCCTTTGTTCTCACAGTTGCTGTGCATCAGGCAAAACTTTGAGAGCCTAGATTCTCACGTGGTGAATATGTTAGACAAGAGAAGTAAAAAAAAAAATCATGTAATAAGCCCCTTACTTTAAATGTTCGTAATGCCCAAAACCTTCCATTTGTTCATTGTGGGCATTTTCAGACCTGGGAGTTTTGAGCAGAAGTTGTCCTGCTCTGTGAGGTTAGAACATGGCATGGGCAGGAGAGGCTTCTGACCTGAGCGGACACGTTTCCAGTGTGCTGAGCTGATGCACTCTCAAGGGTGTCTCCAGAGCTGTTTTGAAGGGAGGCTTAGGTGTAGTTGGAGTTAGCAACACTAAGTGTCCTGTGAACAGGGCTGCGAGGTGCGTTACTTGCAGCATTCATAACTACCGTGTGTTATGGTAGGCAGCTAGAAAAGAAGCATCACTGATACTTACACTGAAAACAAATGTGCTGAGAACCTGGGTTAATGTCTTGCCTGATGTAGACAGGCTCAGTGCATCCTAAGGGGAGTGCAGCACTCACCTTGGATGAGATTCTGGTGCCCACAAAGCTAGACCTGATCAGCAGACAGATGGGATAAAAATGAAGTGTCTTGTGCGTATCTCAGAGAGCAATGCCAACATGGCCACGTAGGGAAGCTTGGTGGTACTGGTGGAACCCTTCCGGAGCTGGTCACAGCTTCCACACCCTTGAGAAAGACAGTTGGCAAGCAGCTAGTATAGATAGTGGCATCTGGGTTTGTCTGATCCATTGGGCTTCTTCAGCCTTAAGTGACTTCAACATTTGTGCCAGTCAGTGGGTGAATTGGGTGGCTCCAAGTGCCCATTTCACTCCTGCTGGAAGCTGGGATGACGCCAGTGTCCAGGGCCATAATCCTGCTCATATCTGCCAGGCACGCACCAAATCTGGTGCTCAGCAAGGGTCCCCATTTGTATGCTTCATTTGGCCCAGCCCTGAGTGGTATTTCCAGGGTTAACCACATTGTTCTCCGAACACCACAGACAAGGAATCCCAGTGACAGGCAGGTCAGCAGTATGACAAGCTGTGGAAAAAACCCCAAGTATCATCTCATGGAGACTGGGGCCATTTCAGATGAAGAGCATTACTGGGCCTGGGAAGTGAGAAGTGTTCATGTGGACTGACAGGCCTGGGGCCCTCCCTGCTGTTGGTGTGTGGCTGCTGGTGGAGAGCAGGCAGCAAAGAGAAGGAGAAGCTCAGGACTGACAGTTTATGAGAGGGTTGTTAAAAAAGATTATAGGACAAATGCAGGAAGCTTTATGGTGACTCAAAGGTGAGGGAGGGCACAGGAGATTTAGCAGCAACGTTGTTAAAACTGTTAACACCATGAGGTTGTAAGGCTGATGGCAGGCTTGGAGTTGCCCTAGCGGGGTGGCTGTGACTAGATGTATGGGGCAAACTGAGAGGGAGTAAAGTAAGATGTGGAATTAGTAGGTGCATTGGTACAGACGTCTTTGGGCAAGCAGCTTTATAAAGTGCCCATGCAGCCTCAGTGCCCCAGCAGCACGGGTGGCAGGGCTTGGTGTGGCTGAGCCCTGTGAAGTACGAATTCACTCCTCTAAATGAGATAAAAGGTTTTATTGAGGGACAAAGTCAATAAACCAAAAGCAGCAGCACCGGGTGCATGACCATAGCCAGAGGCGCGAGTGATTAGTATTAGTTACAGGTTTATATACTGTCACTATTGCATTAGTCACATACATATTCATAATTCCCGCATATATAGGTGGGGAATAGTGTAAGTAGCTCCAAGAATTTATTATGGGAAGTCTCCTCCCCTTGGCGTCTGCGCACTGTTCTGCGATGATTATGGGCCGGGGTCTTGAAGATGAAGTCAGCAGTCCTCCTCTTGTGGGTAGGGGTCTTCAAGACGAAGTAAGCTGGCTTCCTCACAGTGTACTCTTCACCTTTGGCACAGCTGGACGCACCAGTGATCACACAAATGGCTGAAACCAGCCCTATCTGTAATTCTTCTGGTAACTAGCAAAGATGTAAAACAGTGTGACCTTCCTGCAAAATCTATTGCAGGAGGGGCAGGCAAGGAGTATCCCAAGCTTGCAGATGTTTGCCAGGCTCTGTCTCTGAACTGACTGACAAGTAGAAGGATGGTGTTAAAGAACTCACTCATGTTTAGTGGGGTCACTCAATCCTGTTATCTCACCACACACTTAGAACACAAACATTGTTCTTTAAAGCTAAGGGTACTTTAGGAGACTAGTGTGAAACAACGAACTCAAGTTTAGTGTAGTGAGGCCACTATATTCCACAGACTTACAACATAAACATTGTTCTCTTTCTACAACCTAAGTTAAGCTAAAAAGTACTTTAACTCTGTTTCCCAGGCACTATATCAAGACACACACACACACCACACACACCCCTTTTTTTTTCTTTTACCTTTACAATTTCCTTTGCTATGTGAATCCGTTTTGCTCAGGAGTCCTGTCCCTTTTTATCTTACTGTCTAACCTTGTAAGGTCTTTAGCCAGCTTTGTTTCTCGCACAGTTCTATCCACATAACCACACCTGTGATTTGCAAAAACCCAATACATCGATGTGTTTATCACAGCCCCGAGACCGCAGTGGTGCGAGGAAGCAGCCTCAGGGTGCCCGCAGCAGCCTGTGTCCCCACGAACCGAGCCGCTCACGCCTTAAGGCGCTTTGCCGGGACACCTGGCTCTGCGCTCTGCAGGAAGTTGCTGCGGGACAAGGGGCAGGCTGCGCCGCTAGCACCGTTAACAGCAGGGCAGACCCCCTGGAAGCTAATGCTGTCTGCGCCGTGCGGGGTCGCCTGCGCGCACTGCGCCCTGCGCCTGTCGCTCCGAGCGCGCTGTGGAAGGCGGGGGGTCAGCACCCTCGGTGGGGGCCGAGACGGGCACAGCTGTCGGTGGCCGGGAGGGGCGGCGGGGCCGGGCCCCGCTGAGTGACGGCCGGGACGGGGCTGGGGCCGCGGCCGGCCCCCCGCCCTCCGCAGCGGCGCAGCCGGCGCGGGCAGGACGCGCCGCCCGGGCTCGGCTCGGCTCTGCTCGGCTCACGGGTGCGGTAAGCGGGCGGAGGGGTGGCGGGCCCGGCCCGGCCCGGCCCTTATCTGGACACAGTTATTTGGCCGGCACCGGGCTGCACCGGCTCGACATAAATAGCGGCCGCCTCCGCGCTGCGAGCGACCGGCAGCGCGCACGGTGTCCGGCTGCCCTGCCTGCCTGTCCGTTCGTCTAGCTATGTGTCTGCCTGCCTGCCTGCCTGCCTGCCTGCCTGCCGGGTGGCCGTGCCCGCAGAGTCGGGGCGCTGCGCTGCGCGGAGCCGCCGGTGCGGCTGTGCCCCGGTGCAGCCGCCGGCACCCCGCCGGGACGCGACCACTTGTATCCGCGGCGGAGCGGGTCGGGGGGACCGCGGCCAGCGCCGGGAGGTGCGGGACGGCCCGGAGCGTGTTGCGGAGGGCGCCGGTAGTTGGGTTTTGTTGCCGTTGCGTTTGTAACCCTGTGAACCCTGGTGGGAAGTAGTTCTCCAGGCCATGGATCAGTAGAAAGCTTGCGCTGCTTTTGTACAGGAAAAGTGGAAATAAGCTGGGAGGGGGAAGATTCCTTGAGTCCTTGTGGCGTGTTTTCCATGGGTCGGGCTCTGTCTATCTTGAGTTAGTCACTGACTTGCTTTGGAAGGTGCTGCCTATCTCAAAGATAACTTTCCTTCACGCTGCTGGACGCAGTGTCTGCCCCCAGTCACGAGCCATCCTGATGTACTCATCTGCTGGCTCCTGCTTCTGACGCTGTCCTACATGGTTCGTGGGGCAGAACCCGTTGGCCACTGCCTCCTGCTCTGGAGCCCTAGGGAGAGGTCCTGCCTCTTATTGCTTTGCATCCTTCCTTGAGAACTGGGCTTTGAGCCAGAAAGGTGGTCAGCCACGTGGCTGCAGCTATTTTTAGGTCTGTATAAAATCCCTTCTGAGTGTGTGACTCGCCAGCTCACGTGGGAATGAATTCCTCACTTCTCATCAAAGAGACAAGATCTGTGCAGAGAGGTGGCACCTTCTCTCAGTGTATCTGACAGAGGGAAAAACAGTGAGCAACCACCTGAGCAACCTGCTTCGGTTATGGTAGCCAGCCCTTCCTCTTTTATCTGCTTGGAAGGACGCGCTCGGACACAACATTAAAGCCAAGCACTGTACTTCAGCACCATTGGTGCCCAGCGCCCCGTGCCTTTAGCAGTGGTGTAGAAGAGCCTGCACTGTTGGCTCTTGCACACTTTCTACCTATTGTACCCTAGTGTACGTGTGCTTGGGCATTCTGACAGGCGTGCTGCGTTGCATGCTCGCTGCTGCTCATTTCAAGGTCTCTGTTTTTCTCATGTCAGGGCTCTCTTTTTGTCCTACTGTTACTCTTCCCCTTTCAGCATTGCTTTGTTTTGCAGCCTGGCTCGTCTTGTTCTTTTCTCCACATTTCTCAGCTGTGATAGAAGAGTCTGCTGGCTTTTCTTCAGCTAACATGGTTTTGCACAGTATTAGGCATATATTGCTGCCTTCCGTGCTGCTTGTTGATTTGGGAAGATCAAACAGATGTGAAAATAGCCTGGGCTGTCTCATTCCTGGTTTCCTTTGCTCATGTTTTACTTTCATTCACCATAAGGACAGTTTGATTTACCTTCAGAAGATCCTGAATGATCCCTTTGTAAGAAGCATCTGTCCCGTTGCCTGGTGTGCACCCTGCAGAGCGATGTGCTGCTGAACGTGATGTTTGCAGATGAATTGTTTTTAGTTTTCTGTTTGCTGCTTCACTGTTTCCCAAGCATGTGGAGTTGTGAAAGCCCAAGGGGGGGAGGCTGGGATCTGCTTTCTGGCTTTTTTCCTCCATAGTTGATGACCATTTGTGAAATGTGAATGAGGAAGACTCTGTCTTCACCTCTCTATTCCAGGCGGGGCCTTGTAGTCAAAGTTAACTTTGACTCTTGGAAGAAACAGGAGGTAAAGATTGTGTTCCGTAGCTCCCTGTTCCTAAGCAGCCACATGTGTTTTGTCACAGAACTGCATTGGTGCTGGTGGCTCAGGGTTTCTCTGGTCCATCCACAGCTCACAGTAGATCTCTCCTCAGCCATGGAGGTTGTGGCTTCATATGGCCTGTTTAGAAACCCACAGAGGTGGAAACCCCACTTCCCCAGTGCCCTGTTTCAGGGCTGCATTGCTCTCCTGAGAGGGAGTTCTTCCTACTTGTTGATGGTGAATGAGATAAACACATATCAGAGGCTGTCCTGGGTCAGACCGAAGTGGGTGCAATCCAGAATACTCTCTGGCTGGCAGCGGTGGGTAGCAGATGTGCTGGGAGAATTGTGGAAAAGCAGGAATGCCTCCCCAGAGCTCTGTCCCATCCCAGCAGTGTGCTGTTTATTAGCTCTCATAGTTGGAGGTGGTATCTTTGTTTCTTCAAGTCTTGGAGGGCTGAGTAAGGGTCCCACCTCTGTTAAATGTCTCATTCAGATTTGGTGCTCCGTGTACGCCACACGCTCATTGCTGCTGGATCGGTACTTGTTTTGTGCCGGTGTTCATTAAGCATCAACATATCTAGGGCTTATTAGTGGCAACTTGAGGGAACATTTGACTTTCAATTCCCCTGCCTCAGCTGCACTAGCAGTGAGGTGGGATCAGGAATATGCAGATGTAGGTGTAGTACGAACAGCTCATTGTGCTTTGCTTCGGGCTGTCTGTCAGGGCCTTTGATTTACAGGACATTGCCATTGCCTGTGGAAGTGTCCAAGTGCCTGCTCAGTGCAAGACAGAAGCCTTTCTGCTCCTGTGTTCACGTGGCATCCTTAGGTTTAGCTGCTTCCTTCAGCTAGATTGTGCCAAAGAGGCAGGAGTCCATCTGAGGAATAACAAAAATTCAGGCAAGGAACCCAAGGATCCCTTTTCAGAGAAGGCTGGCTGTGAAGTTTCCAAGTGGAAGGGATCAGTTACAGAGCAGGAACTGGTGTCACTAATGACTCAAGTGTACCCACACGCCTTTCATAGGGATTAGTAGTTAACCAAGTAAGTACATGCCAGATGCATCAGAGAACCTCACCCCAAATAGGAGAACACATAACTGTGTTTACAAGTGTGTCCCTTAAAAGTATGCACGCATTTCTATACAGAAGGTGCAGCTGGGATGGCTTGTGTTTGAGCTTGGGCAGGGTTTGATGCTGTTATGTGTGGCCTGGTCACCAGACATCCAGGTGATTTTCTGGATGCCCTGGTAAGATAGGCCATGTGGTAAGAGTAGCATTGAGTTGTGTGACTTTCAGGCTCCAGAGGTATTGAGGAGAGGAGGCCCAGGAGAGTGCAACCAGTTTAAGACTTCCCTCGGCACCAGAGGGTGAAGGGAGAGGTCACAGAACCATTAGGGACCTCTGGAGATCATTTAGTCCAGTCCCTGCCAAGGCAGTGCCAAGCCATTGGTCAAACACAGGGAGCTTTCCCTACTGCATGCATGACCTCGGAGAACAACCTGTTTGCTGTGGGACTGCCAAGCACAAGGGTGGGAATGTCCACACTGGCATGGGAATGAGGCTGCAGCATCAATAAGTGTTGTTTACAGCATATTGATCTTCATTGTTTTAGGCTTCTGGGTGGTGACAGTGACTCCAGACAGTGTTACGTGCTTTGCGTGGCTGACATGTCATCTAGAGAGGCAGAAGTCACGGTGCACTGTGATACATCCGAGATGTCTCCTTTGAGACATTTCTTTTAAAATAGAAATTCCACTGTGTCTTAGGTTGCTGGTTGTGAGGTTTTTAACAAACCAGAGGAAATCCAGATCTTCCTTGGAAAAGTCCCGAGCTTCCTGAAGGGACAGCGGATTCCCCATTAGAATTCATTAGGCAGGAGCCTCTTGCAAGGAGCTGAGACAGCCTCAGTCTTTCTAGTTGATGGCTGCCTTGCCTGGTGCAATGAGGACGAGTGCCGAGCTGTTTTCTGCATCTGATGTCAGAGCTTCTCATAGTTTGGAGTGTTCTTTTCTCTGTCCACTCTTCTCATTCAGGGCATGAATGTGCTGGCACTGCCCAGCCCTGCAGGGAAAAGGCTAAGGGACAAAAGTACACCTGATGGGTGCTGGTTGCTGGGCAGGGGATGGGGACATGAGCCACCTCCTGTGCTCTGTTGTATTGATGCTTGTCTATTCTGCAAGCTGCACAAGGGCTTCTCAGTGTGAGAAAACTGCAGAGCAAGGTACTATCGTGGTCTGGAGGTTGAGTAACTCACTCTCATGCTGCAAAACAAGGGGCTTAGTCAAGGTGACCTTCAGTTGTGTCTGAGCTCGTGATGGTTTAACAACAGTTTGCTTCGGGGAAGGCAGTTAAACCCCCTTCTGTTGAACTAGAATCGGGATTCAAACTTGAATCACAGCAGTGAGGACTTCACTTTTCAGTTGGGTAAGTGAAGTGAGTGCAGAAACCAAGTGTTTGAGAAATGCAGGGGATCAGCTTGGAGCCAGTTCCCATCCTGTGAAATCACCTCTGGGCATTCAGAGGAGGAGCCTGCCAGTTGGACAGACCTCTGCATTCTTCTGGGACCACATCACAGGAAGTTTAGATGGGCAAGGGACCTCTGGAAGTTTGTGGTCCAGTGATCTCCTCTGAGCAGGAGGAGAACCTGACCCAGCCCCAGAGCTAAACCAGGTTGCCCAGTGCCTTGCCCAGTTGAGCATCAAATACAAAGGATGGAGATTCCACCACCTCTGTGGCCCCTATACCAGGGTTACACCACTTTCACAAAAGGCAGTTTTCCTCTTGCCACAGCTCACCCCCATTGCTCATTCCCTTCTCCAGTGCACCTCTGAGGAAAGCCTGGTTCTGTCTTCTCTCAAAATCCTTTCCCTTTAGGCAGTGGATGACTGCAATTACATCCCACTGTATCCTTCTTCAGGCTGAAGAAGCCCAGTTGCCTCTATTTCTCCTTGCAACTTCTGTGCCTCTGCCTCCTTGCCCATCCTGACAGCTCTGCACTGGAGCCTCTTCAGCTTTGTCAAGACCTGTCTTCTTCTGAGGGCATCAAACTGGACTTCAGTGGTGCTAAGCAGAGGAGCATGACCTCTGTGGACCTCCTGGCTATAAGCTTTCTAGTGCAGCTTGGACTGCAAAGCCTTATGCATCGTCTGTAGGATGTCTCTTGTAGCTTTAACAAGACATTTCAACATCTTGTACATTCAAGGTGGTGATGCAGAGTGCAAGTAGACCAGTGGTGCTTGACACTGCAGCCTGGTCTGTGTTTATGGCTTGTTAGAAAGATGATTTCCTCTCTGGCTGAGAAAATGAGATCAGCCTAACAAATAATCTATAAAAAAATGAGCAGGAGACCATTCCCTTAAAAGGACTGTGTTTAGCTATTTATCTTCCTTTCATTTCTCCAAGCCAAAGACTCGACATTCAGCAAGACCAAAGTATGTTCATTTGCAGTGCAGTAAACTTCTGAATGCCTGTACTGCAGGTGTGGGGCAGGTGGTTACCTGCAAGTCTGCTGCTGGGCTCTGGTTGTGTTGTCAGAGAAGGGACTGCTGGCTCCAGTGCGATGCTTGTGCCTGAGTGCCTGTGGGAGGGGAGCACTCCTGTACCAGCGTACCTGCATTTGCTTCCCTTGTGACCAGGGGAACTAGCGGTAAGAAGCACCCAGCAGTTAAGCCTTCGGATGTGTAAGGCTGTGTGATGACACTGGGGACAGATTTAGGTCTTCCTGTACCCTGCTCTGGTTTCCTACTGGGTTTTGCAGAATTAGCATAGACTCATATGTTTAGATATGGCCGCAGAAGGAGCCAGTGCTCAGCTTTCCCTCTGTTGTCATTGGTTCTGGCTGTACTTTGTTGGTCCCTTCTTGGAGCTCCTGGGAGCTGGGGATGTTGGAGTGCTCAGTGACTCAAACAGCAGGGCAGCTGCAGAGAGCTCAGGCTCTTGCACACCATCACCAAATACGTTGGGGTGTGAGTCCAGGGTTTGCAAGTTGTCCCATGAGCAGCAGAACCATCAGAGAGTCACTTTTTGGTGTGTTAATGTCCTTCATCCCTACATCCCCACTGTATCTGCCCCAGCACTAGCACTTGCAATGAATCTCCCTTCCCCAGGTGCTTCTCATACTCCCTGCCGATACAGCTCCCTGCAAATGGCCCGGCTCCCTCCATTTGCTGTCAGATAAAGGAGATGCTTAGGCTTGCTCCACATCACACCCCTGCTGATGGACCCTTTGCACACATGTGTGCCTTGACAAGAAATCAGGGTTTGAGTCCTGCATCAGATCTTATTGGAGTTAGCTGATGGCTCTGAGGTTTATCAGAGGACAGAGAGGCCATGTAAAAATACAGTCTTCATTCAAGAAATCAACTGCAGCTGATTTGCTCCTCTTACGTGCACAGCATGTGTCTTGGATTTACACCTGGGTGATTCACTGCAGTCTAAGTGTATGCATAGAAAGTACTTAACTTCTCTTGAGCTAATAGGATATGGTCACTTGAGGGATGTGTAGTTTCTCAAAAAAAGCCCTGGTGTTTGTCTTAGAAGTAAAAAAAACCCCAAAAGATAAAAAGAAGTTGTGCAACTGCAGAGGGTTGTTCATGGAAATTAGTTTGTTATTTTCATCCTGTAAAATAATAGCTCTGAACTTTGATTGAGATTTATACTTCAGCTATGAAAAAGTCTCATAGACAATCTCATAAATCAAAACCCTGCATGAGTCAAATAGGAACTCTTCTTGAGCCAGGATATTCCCATGAGGTTAACTCCTGCATCTGAGGCTGCTGAAGGACAGCTTCCATCCTGAATACCCTTTTGTCTTCAGACTTGGCAGAAGAATCATCGATACCTGTGCTGGTGCTGCTTGGCTACCTCCTTGTCTGAGACACCAAGCCCTTAGCTTGCTTTCCAAATTCAAAGTGCTTAAAAAGTTTCCCAGTGGATTTCAGGGTTGTCTGTGGCTGGAGATGTGCATTTCTTTAGCTGTGGCTTTCACTGGGGGCAGAGTTTCCTGTCCTTTATGCCTTTTGCTAGTGATTCAGTGTGGCTGGTGTCTTGGGATGCACCAAGCCGTACTGATGCTGAAGCCTGCTGCAAAACACTGAAATTGGGGGTCGGCAGAATTTATCACCAAAATAACAGATATCTGTTATCGCTGATAACAGAATTTATCGCCAAAAAGCCCTGTATCTTGGCTGGGATTTGTTGCTCTTCCTCCCTCTGCATGTATGGAAGGAGCTCTCTGTAGTTTCTGTGCTGGTGCACGTGGGAGACTGTGCAGGTAGAAGCTGGGCTTCCCAGAAGGAACATGTGTGAGCCCACCATCACCACAGCACCCAGGGAAATCGGCCTTCATGTTTCCTCTGTGACACCTTTGTGTTTTCATGGACTCTGTCTTGCTTGCTGCTGTTCCTGTTGCTTTATTCAGTTCTGCTTTCTCGTTTGTTCTTTTCCCTGGGATTGCCAGAGCACTGGGGGATGATCCTGCCCATCTCCCGACCTGGAGATACCTGTGCAGCTCTGCAGCCTCCCCATGCAGCCTCTTGCAACATGAGCCTGTTGCTGCCCTGTGCTGGCCCTCCCTGTGTGCACACCTGAGAACCATGAGCATGGATGTGAGGGAAATATTCCTTACAATGAGGGTGGTCAAACACTGTCACAGGCTGCCCAGAGAGGTGGTGGGTGCTCCATCCCTGGGGACATTCAAGGCCAGGCTGGATGTGGTTCTGGGCAACCTGTTCTAGTTGAAGATGCCCCAGCTCATTGCAGGGGGGGTTGGACTAGATGAGCTTTGAAGGTCTCTTCCAGACCAAACCATTCCATGATTCTATGACCATGTCCCTGTGTCTGCTCTATGTTGTGGATGGGGCACTCTGATCCCATGTGGATCACCTTCCCAGGTCTCCTCTGGTTCCCTGCAGGGGGGTCGGTGCTACTCTCAGTGTCCCAGGAAGGGTTGGTGCTGTAGGGGGCTATACAGCTGTAGAGCAGTGAAAGGAGTATTTCTAGTGTCATATGGGATGCTTCTCATTTTCACTTGTTCTACAACACCCGTTTGTTCAGTGGGTTTGGATCCTTCAGAAAGAAACTGTCTCATCCCCATCATAATCCCAAACCTTGTCTTTTTTTTTTGCTGTTGTTGATTTATTTTGTCTTCCTATATTCATGATAGGAACAGTCTTCCTTGTAGATGACCTATGGTGTATTTTCACCTCCAACATGATTTAATTTTCCTCCTTGAATCTTTTTGTTAGTCTTCATGTATACCAACTTGTATGCTCTTCAGTCTCAACAAGTGCAAGTGTTTGGGCTGTCTTCTCACGTATCTGATGAATACTTTGGACAATGAGACCTAATACCTTGCTGTCTTTGTAGTCAATATGAATTTCAATTTCTGGAGGAGGTAAAGTTGTAATAACATCAGTCCTGTGCAGCTCCTGTATGCTACATATACATTTTGCTGTGTTGCTTCCTTCATTGATTGAATTGAAAGTATAGTGGTAAGTTTAATGGAAATAGCAAGAAGTACAAGCTGCTGTCTTAGGAAGCTGTTGATGAAACAGATTTGTGGTGACTTAGGGTTAACCCTTTCGTGGATGTCCTGGATTTCACATTTGGATATGATATTGAGTTGTGCTGGATGTTTTGGGTTGCTTTGGAGTGCAGGTGTGGAGCTACCTGTGTTAAACGATGTCTGAATCCTAGCAGGGGTCAGGAAGAGCTGTTTGTGATGGTGGCTGTTCCAGCACATTGTATAAGTGAAAACTTATACTGCTTATTGTGCTTGGGCAGAATTTACCCGCTTTATTATTTCTGGCAGTACAAAGCCATCTGGCCACTTACAGCAGATCGTAGAACTGCAGAACACCAAGTTGGAAGGGACCTCGAGGATCATCTAGTCCAAGCTTTCTTGACAAAAGCACAGCCTAGACAAGGATAGCCCAGCATCCTTTCCCAGTAAATCTTAGAAGCACTCAACAATGAGGAATCCACCACTTCCCTGTGGAGATTATTCCAATGGCTGACTGTTCTCATTGTGATACGTTTTCAAGATAAAGACTCTGGACTATTCTGCTGACAAAAAAAAAAATAGAAGAGGAATGAAACTTTCACATGAAAGATAGGCTGTTTTGTGTTTTCTCCCAGCACTCCTTAGCACGAGAGGGTAGGAGAGGCCAGGAATGTGGAGGTAAGGGGGAGCAGTGAACATGCTGATGCTGGAGGCTGCAGCCAGCAGGGTTGGTCCAGTGGCATGGAGCGGTACCTGCACCATGGCATAATGTGCTCTGTGCAGCAGCTCTGGGGTTGTTGGCACTGTGTGGCTACACCAGTGAGGCTGAGAACCCTGTCCCAATCCCAGCAGCTCTGCTTGGGGTACATAGGGAACAGAACTCTGCTCATGGGGATTTGGGCTGTGCTTCAGCAGGCTCTGCACCTGTCCTCACCCCTCAGGGCCTTTGCTATATGCAGCCCCAGCTTCATATCTCTGCAGGATGCTTTGAAACCCGAAGCGCTTTCCAGACCCGTTCCCTGTGCACACTGACATCCGACGTCTGTCCCGCCTTTCACCTCTCGGTGCTGACAGTCTCCGTCCTTCTGGCAGGAGGCGACAAGGTCAGTGCTGCCGAGCTCCATCCCAGCCGAGCCGCCATGGCTAGAATGGGGCTGGGACTTCCTCAGGAGTGGTTGTACACATGTCACCAAGACAGAGGTTGCCATGTTCATGGCAGCTGTGGGTATTTTAAGCCATTACAGGAAATTTATCGGCACAGGGTGGGTTATCCGCTGCCATCCTGCCCTCTTGTAGCTCTAGCTGCTTCCACAGCAAGGGAGTCAAAACTAAGACTTGAATATGAGATGCAGGCTAGCAGTGGTATGGGTGCTTTAAGCTAAGGTTGCAGTGGGATGGCCCATCTCTAGATCCAGGTCCAGGCTGCTTTTCTAGGATCTCTCTCATCAGAATAATAAATTGCTGTAATGACAAGAAGAATCATAGAATCGCAGAATGGTTTGGGCTCAAAAGGACCTTAAGACCATCCAGTTCCAAGCCCCTGCCATTGGCAGGGACACCTTCCACTCGACCATGTTGTTCAAAGCCCCGTCTATCCAGGCCTGGCCTCGCTGGGTGATCGTGATAAAGGCTTTGCTTTTCTCCATGCTCACCAGGAGGGCAGCCCTGCTGGGGCTGAGCTGCTGGATGTGGCTCCTAGCCTGATCCATGCAGGGTTGCATGGCTGCTGCATATCAGCCTCGCAGCTCGAGGTGCCTTGCACTGACTGCTGCAGGGATTGGTAAAGCGCAGGAGTGCTGGAGTCTCCACTGCCTTGATTATCCAAACCCACCATTGCTCCTGCTTCCTTCCTACCCTTGACCCTGATGCCTGCAGGTTGACTGTATGGAGCAAACCATCCACAAAAAGCTGGTTTTTACCCTCTGCAGCAGCCTCAGGGGCTATTTCTCCCATCCAGGAGGCAACGTTTCCTGGCGCTCCACCTCCTAAGTGGTGAGTGGTAGGAATGCGAGTGATGCAAGAATTGCCATCACACCAGCCGGACACCAAAGGTCTGACCAGATGACAGCTCTAAATTTAAGGGCTTGCTGGCAGGCCATGTGTGTGTTAGTGTGCCCTTTTGTGACCAAGCTAAAGATAATTCTCCTATCTGGACCAGCAGCTGTGCTGTAAGTGGCATAAAGAGACTTCTCCGCTAATGACGAGTGATCATGGAAACATGATCTGCCCTGAGAGTATGGGCAAAGCTGGAGAGATGTGACTTGGGGTAGGGTCTTGACACTGCAGAAGCTGCAAAGAGGCCATTTATTGAAACTCAGTTTGGCTCCTTGAGAAAATGAGCAGACCTTGCCATTATTTTAATGTAAATGCCACTTGAGAGAATAACAGGACTTCTTCAACCTGTAGGAAAAGCCAGGTTAAATTACCCAGAGTTCAATACCCTCTGCAAAAATAGAGCCAAAGACCCCTATGTGTGCAGACTGTTCTGTGGAGATCTCAGCAAAAAAAGCGGAATCGAGCACGTTTTTGTGTGTTGTAGTGAGTGTATGTTTAACCCATTTGCATATTTTAAACACATTCACCTTTGTAGGTCTACTACAGTCTTTTAGAGCTGGCAGAGGTCCAGTTACGTGTGTGTGATTGTGCATGGCATTTTATAGTAGGAGACATGGGATGAACCCCTGGGTCATTGTGCATGGCATTTTGTAGTAGGAGACATGGGATGAACCCCTGGGTCAGAAGGGCTTATCCACATAGGTCGGTTAGTACATTACTCCTGCTACACATCTTGAAGGGTTGGTTTAGCTGTGCAGTAACGCTCGGGTCAGCTGCTTAGCTTACAGCAGCACAAACACGTGTTCTCTTGGGGAGGTGGGTCACTAAACAGCACGTTCAACTGGCAGCTTCCTGAACACAAGTGGATAATACTTCCTGATCTCCTCCTGGCCTTAAAACATGAGGAGGAGTGCTGCACTGCAGCCTTGTGGAGGCTTGCAGGGCTCAGGGGTACTCAGTGGTGCCACAAATCTGTTTCCCCATCTGGTGACTATGTTATCTGGAGTGCCATGTGCAGAGAGGTGTTACTGGGGGCTTGTAAGGGCATGAGAGCTGCAGTCTATGGTTTCTCATTTATTGTCTTTCAAGGAAATAAATGCACAGGACACTTTGTTAATATCTGGTATCATTTGACATCTGTAGCCAGGGTCCTGTACATAGTACTTCCTCAGTGCTGCCCTGTAAGCCTGTGATGGGGCAATGTGCTAGTGAAGTTGTGCCACTCTCAGGAGCATGGGCTGTTGCTTGCATGTAGGATATGGATGGGGGGCTCTGAGCAATCCTGGCTTTGAAGTCAGCCACACTTTAGGCATAAATCTTCTGCAACTCTGTGGTATTTGGCATTCCCCAGCCAGACGGGCCACCGTGTCATGTTTCGTGTACTCAGTGTTATGCTTCTTGTTTTCTTTTCAGGTCCTCTTTCAGCCTAAAAGTGAGGTTCACAAGACTCCTCTAAGATGTCTTACAGAAAGGAGCTAGAAAAATACCGAGACCTGGATGAAGACAAGATCCTTGGAGCTCTGACAGAGGAGGAGCTCAGGAAGTTAGAGGATGAACTGGAAGAGCTGGATCCCGATGTGAGTAATTTTTACATGGGATTTCTAGGTGATACATTTCTGTATTTGTAGGGGAATGGGCTGAACTAGTAATCTGTATCTAAGTGGGATCCTGTGCAGAGCCTGTACTCAGTGCAAGGATGGAGGAGACTGGCCACAGGCGAGCAGCAGTTTTGCTATCACAAGCACAGGCTAGTGTGGGACATTATTTCTGTCATACTCCTCTGCCCTTGCCCTTGCCCATGCACACTCCGTTGTGATTTACAGCACAAGTGTAAGCCAGTACTGGTGCACCGTGGTAAACCTGCAGAAACAGGATCTCTTGCTTCTGATCAGGCCACATTGGAAGGAATGTTTTGTGATTTGTGGATTGTTTGGAGGTTGTTTTCATAGCAAACTTCAAACAGTTTGTATTTTTCTCCATTTAGGCAGAAATCCAAATCCCAGAGTTTTGTGAAAAGGGACAATTGGTTTTTAGCAATCTCCCAATATTAGCAAGAGGTGCACATTTGCAAACACTGGGCCTGCTGATCCCAGGCAATGAAAGCTGTTTGGAGGCAGCAGTCCTGTGGCCCCAGCAGGGGATGCGCAGAGCCAACTGGCAGGCCCCTTCATTACAGCAACGTTAGATGATGAGGCTGAGCACTGCCAAGTGAGAGATTGTTCCTGCCACAAGCAGTTAGTGTTCCTGGGGGAAATGATGGGCAGCAGTGATTGCATCATCAGTATTTTTAATTGCAATGCAGGAAAATAATTAAGAGGAACAGGCTGGCTCCCAGGACTAAGCTTATGTATGGGCTGGTTACAGCTGACATGGGGGACGCAGAGTCAGGCAGTGTGCAGTGAAGGGTGCATAAAGGTAAAAACATCTGCCACTGTAGGTGTAGCCTGAGTACAGGAGTTAGAGCACAGATATTGCATGCTCATCCCTCGCAGCATGAAGCCTGAGGAAGCAAGCTGTTTCCTACACCTCCTTCCTTGTGCATTAGCACAGTTCTCCTCTCTTGCCTCCCAAGGTTGCGCAAGCCTAATTGCTTCCTATTAGTCACTGTCCTTCCCAGGACAGCATTACTCTTCTGATTGTATGAAGATTGCCAAATAATTACTTCTCAGAATTTTTGGAACCCAAAGAAAACCTTGACTCCTTCTTTTTGAGACANCTTCCTATTAGTCATTGTCCTTCCCAGGATTTTCACTGATAAAAGTTTTAATTCTAATGAAATACTTTTATTAGGCAGGCATGGAAAGATCAGTGTGGTGTTCAAAATCACCTTGGATGTCTTAAAAAGTAAATGTTGACTTCTATCCAGCAAAGCTTTAAAGAACATGCTTAGTGCCAAATCTGGGAATAGTCTTACTTACTGCATTAAGGCTGTTCTATATTTACACATAAGCAGGTGCTTACGTGCCGCATGTGTCAAGCGCAAAGCAACTTCCCATGGTGGCTAATGTGACTGAATAATGAGGCCGTTCGCAGACGGGCTGAGGTTTGCTGGGGTTTTATTCTGAATGGAGTGACCTTCTCTGTAGTTTTGTGATGGATGGAGGAGAGGAGACCACCTCAGCGCTCTGCTTTGCTCTGTGAAAGACCATGTATTTCCCTGAACTGTTTTTTGTTTGGATACATGGGGCACATGGGCCCTTAGGCATGCATGCATAGGGAGAAGATCACTTGAGTTCAGCAGCTTGGTTCTAATGCTGTAACTGTTGTGAAGAGGCAGCAGAAATGGTGAGGGTGGGGAAGAGGCTAGGAATAGCAGGAGGTGATGACTGAGAGCTCCCAGAGAAAGCTGCTGTTGTGGAGAAACACCCACTTGGCAGCATGGAGATCTTGCAGTGGAGTCAGAATTTGAAATGGTAGGGGGGAAGGAACATTACATGTCTTAAATGATGTGAGAATTGGTTAGATCAAGATAACCTGCCACAGAAGGACAAGGAAATTGGAGAGAGGAGAGGGTTTGATGGATGAGGCCTGCAGAGGTAACCTGTGTTTCTTCCCTCTCTGCCCAGAACGCACTGCTGCCGGCAGGGCTCAGGCAGCGGGATCAGACACGAAAGCCACCAACTGGCCCATTCAAAAGGGAGGAACTCATGGCCCACCTAGAAAAGCAGGCAAAGGATGTTAAAGACAGAGAAGACTTGGTTCCTTTCACAGGCGAAAAGAGAGGTACGGTCATCCTTTGCACCATACTCCTTGTGTTGTGATGAAGGGACAGCACGTGCACAACAAAATGGCTGTGCCTGACTGGGGAGGTGGATCCGCTGTCTAGCTCCAGCCTATGTTGGCTGGTAAACTGGGGTGTGCCCAAGAGGTTGATGTGCTTGCTGATTTGGGTACCATCTGGTAAGTGATGGACAAATGCTGTACCACTGTGCAACCTCTCTCCATCCCCATCCCACTGCAAGCTCTGGGGTAGACATCATCTTCTGTCCTCTCTTGTTCCTCCTCTGCCCTTTGAGCTCTGGAGGCTGCATTCAATCTTCCAGCACTACCTTTGATCCCCCATCCTTATGTTCTGAATTTCATCCTGTTATAGAGAAACCCCACAGCTCCCCTCAGCTGTGATGATCCCAACAGTTCCTATCAAGTCTTCATTACCTCTGGACAACCCCAGGCCCATTTCCCAGTCTTCTGCAGTTTGCTTGTTTCTGTCTCCCTGCACCATACCTTGCACCTCTACTCTGTGGTCCTGGGGCTTTTGAGAAAATGGTTTGCTCTGCCTCTTCTCTTGCCTCTCCTTCTGGCATCTTTTTCTGTTCTCCTGGGACATGTTGTATTATCCAAAGGACCTTTCTGCTCCTGTTAGCCCTCTGGATATCATCTGATGTGAGACACGGTCCAGTCTAATCCTTGCCTCTGGGTTCCAGGAGCTTCTCAGCAGCTTTTTCTGGTGTTGTCTCCCCCTGTACCATGATTCCCCTGCAGCACATTTGATTATTTGGTTGCCTCATGTCAAAAAGAGGTGCATGAAAATTTAAGCATGTGAGCACGCTTCCCAGTTGTGGTGTCTCTCAAAGCTTACTCTCAAACCCTTACTGATCCACATAGGTTGCTGTGAAAGACCTTGTGTTAATGTTCTGTCCATTTACTAAAACTGGAGGTAGTAATTGTAGGAAAATAAGGCAAGAATAAGAAAAATAAAAAAAGAAAGAAAAGCGCTTTCCTTGAAAGAAGTAATTGAAAAGAGTAAATTGAGAGCTATCAGGAAGAGTGATTTAGCAAATTCAAGCTACCCTAGCCCAGCAGGTAATAGCAGCGCTCAGCAGGAGGTGCAGGTATTTCAGGCATTTTTAGCCTTCAGCTCCTGGTCTGAGCTAATCATATTTCAATCTGGTGTGATCTCAAACACATTAAATATATTTTACTTGTAACACGCAGTTGAGTGAAGACGTTACTTACAGTGACTGTGAGACACAGGTAGTAAATTATATGTTCACAGCTGTGGAAATAAATCACCGCATTTGCAGTTCAGAGGGTGATTTACTAGCTTGCCATGGGAGGTGCTCTCCCTGGCCATGCTGCTGGACAGGGTAGGAGTTGGCGCGTGCATACACACTGCAGTGTGACAGATAATTCAGTGTTTGAGTGCACCTATTAATTTAAAGTTCAAACTCTTAATGAAGCATGACTGAGATACGAAACTTTCTACAACTAAACCCCGTAAGTTTCAGTGGCGCTGAGATGTCAAAAGGAGTTGCTGTGTGATGGCAGAATTAAGCTGCCCTGTTTTTCCTGTTCCCTGCTGAACTGACCAGATGGTGTGCAGTTTGCTGACCCACATGTCTGGTGGGACAGTGGCTCCGGGTCCCCACACCATGGCAGAGCCGAGGGGAGCAGCCCACCACAGCAGGGTACAAAGAAGGTGCCTGGCGGTGCAGGCACACATGACACTGCCTATTTTTGTGAGAGCAGCTATGTCCCAGGAGGCAGATTCCTGCCCTCTTCATCAGGGCGGCAGTGCGCAGGCAGGAGATGGCTGGTTTGGATAAGGCTGTTTATAGCAGCCTCTATTTCAAACCAGGGGAGCCTGAGCACAGTTGCTTCTTCCTCGGGGCTAAATTTAGCCCCTTCTGTTTCTGCACATCCCTGAGCGGCAGGATCTTTTTTTCTCCCTTTTGGTGCTGCTGACTCTGGTTTCAGAGGGTGACAAAAATAGTCCTGGCTGGTATGCCAGGCTGAGAGCTTTGCACTCACTATCTCCCTGCAGTGATCCTGGATTATCTCAGGGGAGGGAACTGCTCTGGGATCCCTCCTCCCACCCACCCTGCAGCAGCACTGGGCTCACCCAACAGAGTGCTCCCTGCTGTGGTGGTATGAAACACCACAAGCTTCATCCTGTGTGTTCTTCAGTGGCAGCACGGGCAGGTGCAGGTAGGTGCCCTGCTGTGAAATCTCAGACCTTCACAAACAGATCTGCCCACCCGCTGGCACTGCCAGCAGTGAGAGCTGGGAGCATTGTATGCAGTGCTGTGAACCCTTCCCACTGCCCACTACTCCTTGTGATGCAGCCAGCTTTGGCAGAGAAAGCTTTGTGGCTTGCCTGGTGATCATCTTGGGCATGGGGTCTGACAGGAGCCCAGAGCATTCAGAGCTGGATCGGAGCTGTGCCACTTTGCTGCACAGCCCCTTATCCAGATGGGCAGAACTTCATTGGAAAGGGCCTAAAACAAGCATCTGAGATGGCAGCTTTATGTTACAAGCTGTACCTGTTGCTTTGCACCTCTGACCTCTTACTGTCCTGGGAGAGAGAGCATGGAGGTCTCCATCTGGCATGCTCTCTGCATCTCTCTCCCCACCCTGCCCTAAAGTTGAGCTCAACGGGCTGCCCCAAACCTGCTTCTCTTTGCACCCTGTGTGCTTGCTGGGCTGCCATCCCTGCCTGCTGCCAGACACTGTCCTCTGCCTCCTTTCCACCCTCTTCTGACTGATGTGCCATCTGCCCAGTTGCCATGTATTTAGAGTTAGCAGCAGAAGCTGTCTCCCTGGCAGGATCGAAGCTGCACAGTACTGGACCCAGGCTCCTGGCCTCTCTGGTCCATGTGAGTGCTGGCAAATCTCCATCCCTTTCATTCAGCCTTCAAAGAGGTGAAGTCCGGGGTTGGGCTGTGCGTGGCTCTCTGACTGCTGTGTGTTGAACCATCATTGTCCTGTACAAATGGACTGGGGGCCTTTTATAGGTGCAGCCTCTGTGCCGGTGAAAGAGTCCAGCTCCACAGTTGGAGGTGTCTGGCACATGCCTCCTGGCTTAGACCGCAGCACAACTCAGGCCAGCCTAATGGGAAGGGAATCAGCGTCTGCTCCAGTTTTTCTCTAGGTCTTTGTGCCCCACTGTCCTTTCCACTGTGCAGATCTCACCCATGGAAATGCATCTGCACAGCTAATTGTAAGACAGGTGCTATAGCTATACTGAGAGTGACCTTGTTTTGCATTTATAGGAAAAGCTTGGATTCCCAAGCAGAAGCCGATGGATCCTGTTTTGGAAAGTGTGACCCTGGAGCCGGAACTGGAGGAAGCCCTTGCAAATGCCTCTGATGCAGAGCTCTGTGACATTGCTGGTAAAATAATTTCACCTGAATTGAAAACTCGTTTGACTACTAGTTTCTTTTTTGTTTGTTCTTTCATGGTAAATGAGCCACTGAACGTTTTGCCATTAATCTGAATGCTGGCAAGTTTGGATAGGATTTATTTCTCCATTAAAAAAGAGAAGTGTATGTTTAAAGTTACTCTCAGCTCTTGTAATTTAGCCAGCAGCATAGACCAAAGCTGAGGAGAGAGAAGAATCGTAGAATCAACTAGTTTGGAAAAGACCTTTAATGTCATCCAGTACCACCGTTACCCCAGGACTGCCAAGACCACCGTGTCACTGAGGGCCTCATCTACACGGTTTTTGAACACTTCAGGGATGGTGATTCCACCACATCTCTGGGCAGCCTGTTCCAATGCCTGATCACTCTCTCTGTGAAGAAATGTTTCCTCATATCCAATCTAAACCTTCTCTGGCACAGCTTGAGGCCATTACCTCTTGTTCTATCATGTGTTACATGGAAGAAGAGACCAGCCCCACCTCACTACAATCGCCTTTCGGGCAGTTGTGGAGAGCAATAAGGTCCCCCATGAGTCTTCTCCAGACAGGCCATCCAACCAATTTCCAACCCAGTAAAGTTTGGAAAGAATCCTTATGTCCAGGCCATGAGCGGCCAATTCCTCCAGGAGAACACTGTAGGAACCAGTGTCAAATGCATGACTGAAGTCCAAACAGACAATGTCAACACCCTTCCCCTCATCAACCAGGTATTTATCAAGGGAACAGAGTGTGCTCTTTAATCTCTTTTGCTGACTGTGCCACTGAATCTTGCAAATTGCAGCCTGTCACCTTCAGGAGTGTAGCTTTTTTTGAGCCAAATCTCAGGGAAACAATCAAGCTGACCCAGTGAGAATGTGGATTTCTTGCGTGACCTATTATAAGAGTCGACCTGCCATGGATGTGCAGGGATGTGATTTGTTAAGAAGCTTTTCCAGCTCATTGCAAAGCCATGGTTTTATTGCCATTTGTGCGGTCAGTCAGTTTTGTGTTAGCTCACAAGTGGGAGAATCCAGCATTGAATCCAGCACTTGATGACTGAGAAGCAGGTTGAAAGGTACAGCAAGCTGGAGATGGTGGCAGAGCAATTTCAGGTGCCCCGTTCAAGCCCTGACAGTGAGCTCTCCAGCAGGAGGCTCAATGAGCTGAGTATGGGCATGATCCCTACCTACCTGACGGGCTTACACCTCCATGCTAGGCAGGTTCAAGCAGTGTTGTGTTGCTGCTTTTCTGGCACTGTTGTCTGAATGGAGGTGACCTCCTGCAAGCCTCTTTGCTCCACCACTTCCGAGATGACAGTACTGGTATCTTGCTGAAGCCAGTAGCATGGACTTAGCTGTGTGACTGGGATCGTATATGTCTCGGCCAAAGGAGCATATGGACACCCTTGTGGTTCAGTGTTATTCTCAGACTAACACCAAAGCTTATCACTGTACCAGCTGCTAGGCAGAAAATTAACTCTGTCCCAACCAAGACCAGGACAATCTCTTGGTGATTTACTGAGCTCACACATCACTGCTGGTGTAGGAGTCAATATTTCACTGCTACTGGTTCTTCTTCCAGTTCTATTTCCTTCAGACTTCCATACTCCTTAGCAGCATCCTCCTTGCTGGGAGTCTGTAAGATCGCCTGTAGAGTAACCACCTCAACTAGACATTTTCTATGTAATAACACCATATTCTGCTTTAGAAATGGCTGTTTCTGCATTAAGGTATCCAACAGACATACCCTGGCCATGCACTGCATCTCTGGGTTTTGCTCTGTACTTCTAGAGCCCTATGAAGCCCTGTCCTATAAAATCTGCCTTTCTAAACTCCATATCTGTGCAGCACTTATTTTCACAAAGAAAGGCTGTTTGGGGGCACCTTGTTCTGCAGTTGTTGGGAGAATGCACTTGAAGTGGCAGCAGGAGAACTGATGAGGTACAAGCTGTGCTGAAACCTCAATATTGACAGTGGCTGTGTTGCTCCTGCCTGTTTAGCAAGGCTCACTTATAGGAGCTTGTTTTGCTCCTGCCCATTTAGCAGGGCTCATTGTCAGCCATGATGTATTGGATCCCTTCCTTGGCAAGGCCAGTCGAATAGCTCTTGTGGGTGGCTCCCATTCAGGACCTGGAAGGTCTCCCAGGTCTTTGGCCAGCTGGGGGAGGCAGCAATTCTCCCCCAGCTCTTTTGGATAATACACAGGAAGCACCAGACCTTCAAACAGCAGGTCCCTTTTGTCTACCAGCACAGACTCTAGCCCACAAAACCCTGCATGGTCATAACAGCAGATCCTTCCCTCTGCTCACAGTCCTGGCTGGTGGAGAGATTCTGTTGTCGAAGTAAGCTGTGTTTGGGGCATATGTGTGTCCCCAAAGTGCTGAGCCTGCAAATTACTTCTGTGGGCTGTTTTGCACTCCTGAAAGCTTCATCTGTGAGTACATGGCAGAGAAGGGGTCCAGCTAAAATACAAACAGCAAACCCAAAGTGCCCAGCCTCACTCAGACTTTGAGATGGAAGCTGCTGGGCTCTGTGAAATCCAGTCAGGGATGTGCTAAGGAGTGGATGGTGGTGCTTGTTCTCATCCTTTGCTGCAGACTGTTCTGCTTGTGCAACCCAGACCTGGAGTTACAGTGAGCTGACACCATACCAGATGTCATTCATGTTATGGGCCTCAAGAATAGCCTTCTCCCGCAACTCCTGGCCCTTCTTGGCCAAGCATTGAGGAAATGGTGATGGACTGATGCCAACCAAGCATAAGAGGAGCAGCTCATGGGAAAGCAAAGTGCCTTTTCAGTGGCACGTTTGAATTTTAGGGAGTTATGTCCTTTGTTTATTTTAGCCACTGTGCACATCTGGAGGCCAAGATTTCTTCAAATGTGTCTGTTTATAGCAAGCGTTCACATGTCTGCAATTTTCTTAAGAAAGTCACATAGTTGTAAAAGAAAGTTTGATTAAAAAGCCAGTTTATTTTCAAACATGAGCTTCCTCTGAGTAGCAGAATTATTTTTAAAACAGAACCTTTGCCCAAATGTTTCTAAGCCATTGGCTTCCCACTGCTCATTTGCAGCTGGCACAAATGTCAGCAGATCCCCTTGGGCATGTTTCAGTGTGCATTTGCATATTGGTTTTGCAGCTATGAGCCTGAGGTACACAAACTGGCAGAAGTTCAGCTTTTGGTCCCCTACAGTCTTTGACTTTTGTTCATACCATCACTTCTGCATTATGTCTGAGCCAGCAGAGCTTTAGCTGCTTACACTGTCAACTTCCAAGCTTACACAGATCAATTCAAAGCACACCACCACCATTGCCATGCTCACTGTTGAGTGAAAACATGAGTGCATTGCCATGCTTCAGGTGGCAGCCATCACCTTGCATGTTGCTACTGAGGGGTCGGTTTGTCTCTGCATGGGAAGCAGCGCATCTCACACACTGACTGTCACAGTGAATGGCATGTGCCCAAGGGGGACGAGGATGCATGGGCTCCTTCTGGACTGGACCCCTTAGGTTAAATCCTACCAATGGCAATTTTAGTGTTTTATTGTCTTCCCCTCACTATTTTTGTGTGATGCTGAATCAAGTTGGCTGCTGAGAAGCCTTGGCTGTTTGTCTGTTTGTTGTTCACAAGATGATGGTCCTCTTCTCTTATGAATTGTGCTACATTGGAATAAAAAACGGAGCATATCTGAGCCCTGCTGTGTATTAATGACAGCTGGAAGGCTTGGTGCCTCCTTCATATGTTGTTCTGTGCTTGTCCAGGGAAAGGTGATGTGCTACAGACCCTCATCTCAGGAAGCACAACATCTGTGCATCTTTTCCTGGCTTTGGAGCCCATAGTAACTCATGTTCTCCTTCTCTTTTTTTGTAGCCATCCTTGGTATGCACACTTTGATGAGTAATCAGCAGTACTATGAGGCACTGGGGAGCACCACCATTGTGAACAAAGAGGGGCTCAACAGTAAGTGGTTTAGAGTGTCAGCAGGCTGCAGCATTTGGCTTTGAAGCTGCTAGCAGAGGCAAAGTGGGCATTATTTTTAGGCTGAATGTCCTCCATCACCTGGGTTTGGACGCAGAGAGCACTTAGCAGCAGGCACCCTGCCCTGTGCCAGCTGGCCACAGTGATAGGCAGCATTGGTGTATATATGTGAGCACAGGTGGAGCTGATGAATGCTTGTTCAGTCTCTCATTTTGTGTCTGTGTGTCCAGTCATGCTTCCCTCTCCCAGCACTGCTTCTGGAAGAGACCATGCTGCTGCTTAGGGTGCTTTCTGTTTCACATGTCTTGCTTGTCACTTGCAGGTGTGATTAAGCCCACACAGTACAAACCAGTTCCTGATGAGGAACCAAACTCAACGGATGTGGAAGAAACTCTGAAGCGAATACAGAGCAATGATCCTGACCTTGAGGAAGTCAACCTTAACAATATTATGGTATTTGCTCCTTTCTACTGTCCTTAGTAACAGAACCAAATCCTTTATACACAGAAGGCAGAAACCAAGTCTATTTTGCTGCACACTGATCCCGTAACACCGTGTGTAGCCAGACAAGGAATGTCAGTGCTTCCTGTCTCTGTTTTGGGCAACAGGAATTGTTACCTGCTGTGGGATAATGGTGTGGGATTGGTAGCAGGAGGACTCCTGTAGGTACCTAAAAGAGACAAGCTGTGTTTAGGGTAGTCTGGGAGACCCATCTCCAGCCTGTCTGGTTAAAAGCATTCTAGGTTGCTTTAACAGTTTAGTCAGGCACATTCTGGGGGCAAGGGGCTGTTTATGTTAAGATAAAATGTGTGAGGAAGAAGGAAAAACCCCAACACTTGCAATGACAATATGAAGAAACCTCCCTTCTTGAAGATAGCCTCGTCCATCTCCCACTCATCCCTTCTCTGGGACACCTTTGCTACTTTTAGAAAGCAAATCAGGGTACCAGTTCTTAGTTTGCTCTGGGACACATACACATACTAAAAAATACAGTTTCCATCTGTCCCCCCTGACTCCAGGACACCTTTCTATAAAGAAAAGATTTTTACTTAAGTGTACTTGATTCTGGCTAGTGACCCTGAAGGTCCCTTGAGGACAGCAGGTTGAGGATCTGGCAGGCAGGCACTTCTGTGTATGTTGGACTCACGACTTTGGGACACCGTTTGGAGAACTGGGTAGTGGTGGAGATGGTAAACTGCTGGCCCTTGTGTTATGACTTTGACTATAGGTGGTTCCACGCAGTGAGATCCCAATGGTGTGGCAAGAACTCCAAGGTGAGGATACCACTTAAAATTTTAGACAGGGAAAAATTTGTGCATCTGAGAAGGGCATCTGGAGTGCTGGATAAGTGAAAAATACTCACTTTGCAGGAACCAGAATAAGCAATGTAGATACATTAGCCAGAAAAAGGTTGTGTAAAGCAATCAATCAGAGGTGTCTGTGGTTTGTACTACAAGGAGATGGTTTCATATCTTTCTGGATCAAGCCCCACAAGTGGAAATTTTCCTTAACATGACATTAATATTGCTCAGTGCTGTCATTTGTATTAAAAAGTGCAGGAGCAGCACTTTGTAGGCTCATGGATCTTAGTTACATACATCCCTGCAGCACCTGTGCTCCTAAGTAGATGAGTTTCTGGGAAATTAAATTAAACAGCAGGGACACTGTAGCTTCAAATCGAAGCAGTGAGCTATCAGCAGAGTGGGAAATTGAATTGTAGATTCATAGAATGGTTTGGGTTGGAAGGGGCCTTAAAGCTCATCCAGTTCTAACCCCCTGCCATGGGCAGGAACACCTTCCACTAGAGCAGGTTGCTCAAAGCCATGTCCAACCTGGCCTTGAACACTGCCAGGTATGGATGGGGCAGCCAGAGCTTCTCTGGGCAAACTGTGCCAGGGCCTCACCACTGTCACAGGGAAGAATTTCTGCCTAAGAGCTCATCTCAATCTCTTCTCTCTCAGTTGAAAGTCGTCCCCCCTTGTGCTGTCACTACATGCCCTTGTAAAAAGTCCCCCGTCAGATTTCTTGTCAGTCGCTTTAGCACTGGGAGCTGCTCTAAGTTACCCCTGGAGCCTTCTCCTCTCATGGCTGAACAAGGCCAGCTCTCTCAGCCTTTTTTCACTGGAGAGGGGAAGAAGTTGCCATGCTCCTTAGGCAGCACTGATTACAGGAACAGAACTTGTAAGAACATTCATCGACCCCTTCTTAAATTACTTCCGTGCATTTGGTAATTTGAGTTGGGTAAGAAATTTAAAGTATCATCTAAGTGTATCATATGTTTCTTCATATGGCTAATGGGCTAACAGGTTTTCTGCACTGCTTTTCACAGAATATTCCCATACCAACTCTAAAAGCTTTTGCAGAAGCTCTGAAAAATAACACCTATGTGAAGAAGTTCAGTATAGTTGGGACACGGAGCAACGATCCTGTTGCTTTTGTAAGTACTGTTGGCTCGTCGTCTTAATGTTGTGACAGGAGCTGTTCCTGGGCAAGGTATTGTTGGAGTTACTGAGTGACTGCTTTTGTACCTCACGTCACCTCTGGCATGCTCAGCACCTCTGGTGTGTTTGGTGCTAGTAAAAGCCAGTAACAGACAGGACATTTGTGGAGATTTGGGACAGACGTGTGGAGGTTTCAGGACACAATTCTTTAATCCCATTCGGTCTCGTATTTGTCTTCAAGGATCTCCCAGAAGCCAGCTCGGAGACAAAAACTGACTTTCCTGCAGCACTTTGTAAAAGCAGTGTGTCTCTTATCCTACACCAGGGCCACCCCTGTGGTTTCTGTTGATACAAAGCTGCACGCTGCTGTGTGCACACCATCCCTCCCCTCGCATGTGTCTACTCCAGCTCTTTCATAAATTCCTTTGTACAGACCTATGCAAAAGCAGGACTGCATTTCTTCTGTGGTGATAAAGGGTCTTTCGGGCTGCTGTGAGTGGTCTTTCTTAAGTATCAGTAGGGATGCAGGGAGGTGCTCAGCTTTCTGCCTGTCCCTCTTGCTGCCTTCCAAGCTGCATCCTTGCATATGCCTCCAGCACCACTGCAACTGATGTTTGCTCTTCTTCACCCTGCCTACCTCCACACACACATGTGCACACAAGATGCCTGTTAGGAAAAACCCTTCTTTTTGGAGGGCAGGTGTAGCCCTTGCAGTATTTCAGGCACTCTGGACTGGGGAAGGAGCTTGTGCAGGCAGCACTGGTGCTGTTTGAAGGCCCGTGGAACACTGTGCAGGAGCCAAGTGCTGTGTGAATATGTACAGGCCAGCCCAGCTACTTGGGTATCACCTGCTGGTCCTCCTGCTTCATGGCATAGATGGGTGCTCCCATGTAGCTTATGAAATGAGATTGTCAGATGAGAACAGGGTGGGCTGGGAGTGTGCCAGCCCTCTTCTGGTCTTACCTGCTGAGGGAAGCAGAAGTGATTAATACGGTTGTGATGCTACTTGGGAAGATACCTTGGATGTGTGGAATCCCTTGTTGTTCAAGACAGATGCTGTTCTCTGTGCCTGCTGTGATAGGAAGTATCTCAGCCCCATACAGAAGGAGCAGTGCAGAAAGGAGGCAGGGATGAAGCTGGACAGCATCCCTGCCATCACCATGCTGGCTTTAGAGAGGTTAAGCTGTCACAGGGCATTCATAGGTGTGGACTGCTGCTTTTTGGGGTGGCCCTAAGGGTTTGTCCATATAAGGTTTCGCTGTGGCCTCCCACATGCTCATGTTCAGGAATCCCTTTCACCCTACACAGAGCTCTCCCATCTGGTGGCAGTGAAACTGCACAGCAGGCAAGGTCCTCACAATGCCTTCTGGAGGCAAGGTGAGCTGAACCCCTGCTGCGGAACCCCTGAACTCTCACTGCCAGCTCTTCCTGCTCCCCTCTGCCTGCAGGCACTGGCAGAAATGCTGAAGGTCAATAACACGCTGAAGAGCCTGAACGTGGAATCCAACTTCATTTCTGGGTCCGGGATCCTGGCTGTTGTGGAAGCGCTCCAGGGCAATACCTCTCTGGTAGAGCTGCGCATTGACAACCAGGTAAAGCCTGTGCCAGCAGGAGCTGTGACCAAATGAATGTGTCCTGGGTGCAGGAAACTGAGTGGCTGGTCAAGGCGGAGGGTGGCAGCCCACCACCACTGCCAGGCTGCATTGAAGATGTTTCAGCTTCTTGTTCCTGGTGAAGTTCCTGGGCAGCATCTGCTACTACACACAGTTATCAGCTTCCCATGGTGCCTGCGTTGCCCTGGAGAGTGCTAATGCAGCTGTCCACACCTCTCCAGTATCACACCTTGCTCTGAGCTCTTGCAGAGACTTAACTAATAATGTCTGTTTAGTAAAACTGAAATGTACAATGGAAGGGAAAGAGAGCTCCAGTGTGTGCAGTGAGCAGCTGCTGTGGCATGTGTAGGTCCCTCAGGGACTATGGGGTGCTAGTAAACCCATGGGGTGGTAATAAAGCAGCTGAGCTACAGGGAGCTGAGAGGCAGGTGACAGGGTGTTCAAAATCAGTTTTTCCAGACATCTCTTAGCTGCAGATCTGTCCAAGTCTTTGAGCAAGAGGACTTATGGGAATGTCTGCTGTGGCAGTTGGAGCCACTTGGTTGTACAAGGAATAGGTCAGTGGTTTATTTCACCAGCTCCAAGTCAGGAATGCCAGATGGACCAACAGGTCTAACAAGGGAGGGAAAGGATGGAAATGGCAGATAAAAGTGCTCATTCCGAATTGCCCTCTGACCTGACCAGGTTGCTTTTCTATTTTCTAAAGAGCCAGCCCTTGGGCAACAAAGTAGAAATGGAGATTGCGAGCATGTTGGAAAAGAACACCTCACTGCTTAAGTTTGGGTACCACTTCACTCAGCAAGGTCCCCGGCTCCGCGCCTCCAATGCCATGATGAATAACAATGACCTAGGTGAGTCGGGCTGCAAGCCAGGGGGCACAGGACGGTCCTGCGGGACCACCAGTTCCTGGTGGGAGAAGGGCAGAACTGTTTGCTTGAAAGCTCTGGTGGATGTGCTTGAATTAGGAACCACCTCTTGAAGGGTGTGACGATGAAGGAAAGCAGCCTTCACTGACTAGTTCCCTAACGCAGCTGCTGTTGGAAAGGGTTGTGGTCCAAGCCTGGAACACTGGACAGCTAGATCTCCCAGAGGCAGCGTTTTTGGCAGTAACAGTGAGGCTTGTTGGGAAGGAGTGAGAGCTGCTAATGTGCTTCGGCACAGCACATGATAGAGCATATGGCACATGAATTATGAGCTGCCAGCACTTGTGATTCCTGCCAACTGCTTGTCTTGCTGTAGCTTCATTCCCACTTTAACAAGGAGATGAAAAGTAGTAGAGTTGAACTTTGAAGGTAGTGGGCCTTGGCCCAGCCCCTTCGGCAAATCAAATTGGAAGTGTTTCTAAGGAGAGGTGGGATGGCTTTGAGTTATCTTTATACCCTCAATGAAGTGGTGGGAACTGCTTATGATGCAAAATGTGGGCAAGTCTGCAAGCTGCCATTTCAGCCGATGCATGCAGCAGGGGCTTTCCACTGCTTGGCTACAAGATGCTGTAGAGCACTGGGAATCAGTCCCACAGAGCAGCACTGAATGCAGCCAACATTCAGTACCAGCCATGCTGCTTACAGACTTGACAGCACCAAACTCCTTCTCAGCAGCGGTAGACAATGTATCTGGGAGAAACAAACAGAAGTTTGCAGATATCCTTTTTGTACATGGGGAAGAATTGTGCTCCTAGGAAGCATGGCCAAACATAGGAGTATGTGCCAGTTCTTCAGGGACCACACTGAATACTCAGTATTATGGTTCACTGCACATTTATTCTGCCTGTGGCTGCATTCCTGGTCTCTAGAGAGCTGCACCAGGAAAGGCTGGCTATTTTTTGTCCTTTTGAAGAGAGCAAGGTTTTTAATGACCGTGCAGCACCTGGCATTCTGAGTTATCAGCTGGAAGATCTGAATCCAGTTCCTGCTGTTTATTGTTTTATTGTTCCTGCTGTTAAAGGGAAGAATTCACAAGTTGCCTTCCAGGTAACAGTTGTGAAATTTGCCTTTATTTTTATTAAGATCTGCATTTTTTTGTCTGATCTGGTTCTTGTTTGCAGCTCGTACTTATTGGTCTGATGGTCTCTGGCAGTAGCATCTCAGCTCTACACCTGGACAATGTATAAGTATAGAAAAACTTTATTTTCCTCCTTATCATCAATTGCTCTCTGCTTGCACTCCAATCCAGTGCTCTTGCCTACCGTCACCTGATGCTGGCAGAACTCGGTTTTGGTCTCACAGCTTCTGTTCTCTAAGATACTCTGTATGAACCAACTGTGAAGGCTTTTACATTCACCCTCATGAGCTAACTTCTCCATCCCTTTGTACCTTTTTTTCCCCTTTTTTCCTTATACATTCCTTGAAAAGTCATGAGTGTAGCTGTCAGAGCCATACATCAGCTTTAGGAATAGATACGAGGCTGCTGTGACTGTGTTAACTGTGATCAGAGGGCTGGAAGCTGAAGGCTTAGGATAAGAAAAGAAGATAATCTTTTTTTTTTTTAATTTCAAAGGACAGTTGAGAAAAGCTAGCAAAGGAGAAACTGTGACATCCATCTCTTGCTTTTACGTCAGTTAGCATCAGGTGATGCTTCGGCCAAAGTCACATTACAAACTGTGTGAACTATAACTGACTGTAGAATAAGGGAGGTAAGGCTGAAAGTAGCTTCTGGCACTAAAAATTCATAGGGATGGAAACTTCATCTTACCTTCCCTGATTTTAAACTGTGTAAGGCTGTGTCTGCTGCTTAATGCAGGAATTCAGAAGCTGATGCTATCCTGTTTCTTTCCTGGCAGAAAGTAGGTCTCTCAGTTCCTTTCAACAGCAGGTAAGCTAAGCCTGCCATCCACGCCTTCCGGTTGCCATGACTGATTCCTCTTCTTCTTTTTCAGTGAGGAAGAGAAGACTTGCAGAATTGAACGGGCCTATTTTTCCCAAGTGCAGAACTGGAGTGTAATTCCTGGCTGTGGAGGTCATTCCCAGTGATATGTTCTACACTGTGGAAATCTAAAGGCAATAAGTGCCTTGACAGAGTATTTGTGGTGCCTCGGTTCTGTTTTATGCACTATCAATCAGTTTAAAATAACTAGTGGCTGTAGTTGAAGATTTTACCCAGTAGGACTGTTGATGTTTTCTGTAGAGTTGGAAACCATTTAAGCCAATTTTATGCAGTCTCAGTTTTGAGTACATCCCAGTGTAAAAGTGATTCTTAATTAACCTGGGACCTATTTTTTCTATGAACTTCCTGCACAGTGTTTCATACAGTCAGGATGTGGTATGTACGAGTGAAAGAAACAACTGTTCCACACAAATTACAGAAGTGTTAAAAAAATACTTTATTTTTTTTCCCCAAAATTGATCTCAAGCAACTATGGAGGAACAATTCGTTTAATAAGCACTTCTACTCCCTGGAAACATGGCTAATTTAAAGAATTGTGAATTACAGGTTTTTATTGACCTCTGCTGAGGCAATTTGTTGGAGGTGCTGTTTCAAGCACATCCTCATGTTTCATTTTCTCCACCCCCTAATTATAAGGAACTTAAGGCCACCAATTATAAAACAAAAGTGTCAAAAATTGAGTGGCTTAGGATTGGCTAATAAGTCTTCTACCCTATCCATGTCTTCTACCCTACCCATGCCTGAAGAAAACAGTCACCTTTAGAGAAGTGACGCAAATCCTAAGCCCACAGGGATGGCCAAACTAATTATCTAATCCTTACTCGTTCAGTTTCCTAATGTTAAAAGTGTGTGTCCAAATACTCACTGGAAACAAGTCACATTCTTTCTCTTTGCTGTTTTGTCTGGATGACCATGTCCACTAATTAAATTTTGTTCTGATGGGGATTTTCTTTTACTGCCATTCCTAATGTGTGCATAAGTGCAACAATAAACGTGCCCTAGTGTCCTGGGTTCAGCTGGTCAGTGAAATAGCCCAACTCTGAACTTACACTGCATACAGTCTGATAGCTTTCTGTCACACACTGTACCACCCACCATCTAGCCTGGGAGGAATTCCCCATAGGCTTGTGTAGCTCCCAGACATGCAGTGGACCCAGCCCGATCCCCCTGGGTGGGATTCTGCTCTGTAGGAAGAGTCTCCTGTTAGAAGCACTGCCATACTAAAACCTTATTCCTGGTCTGATGATGTGTCCTAGAAAATGTTTTTACTTGCTAGGTATGTCTGTACGCATCTGTTAAGAGTGAAGATTTGCAGCCTTTGATGCATACCCCTGCAAAGTCCCACAGATACCTTTAGAGCTTGTGCACAAATACTACCTGTGATTTAGCTCTGACCAGTGAAACAGAGCAGTGTGGGAAACGTGTTTGTTGCTCTTCAAAGGTTAATAAATGCACCCATGGTGTCAAATAAAGTGCTTCCCTGTAGCTTCTTCCCCCTACCCTGAAAGTTCCTATCAGAAATTAAAAGAATACAACAGAAAAATGCTTGAAAACATATTGAGGAAGAAAAAAAAACAGAAAGAAAATAAACTGACAGACAGCCTCTTTCTTCCATATGCATTGCAAAGACTTCAAAATGGTCAACTAAATCATCAAACCCAAGCCACAGTTTCAGTGGAGCCATCCACTCAGATCTGCATGGCATAGGCTCAGCTCTTCCATGGGCTTCCGACAAATATAAATGCATCTTATCCTGGGAAAATCTGACTGTGCTAAGACATGCAAGGAGACTCATCTGCAGAGCAAGGAGCACTACATGGATGCTACAACAGCATTTTTTCCTAAGTGAAAAAACCCTTGAGAAGGAAAGAAAAAGCAAGAATCTTGTCCTGTGTTTCACTACAGCAGCACTTAAATTAACCATGCAGCTCAAACCTATAGTTAAGGTGGCAGGACTTCTCAGCTGATTGAGTCTTATGGAGCCGCTTTGCTGAAAAATGCATGCGAGAGCTGTGCAGAGATGGGCTGTGCTGAGAGGCATCAGGTTTTGTGGTGAAAGGCATCAGGCTGTGCAGTGATGGAGCTACATATTGTGATGCTTGGGAGCAAATGGGTCACTGAGCCAGGAGCTCTCCAAGAAAAGCGAAGAGAAGCATCTTGCTGACTGCAGTATCTGGCACTCACAGCCAACGCTGCTTAACTCTCACCTCTCCTGGAGCCAATGTGCCTTCTCCCAGGCACTACCCCTGAGTTGCCTGGCATCCACTACACAGCATTTCACATGGCAAGTTCTTATTTGTATTAATCTGACAGAACTAACTAATCCAGAAGCAGGACAGAGAAGCTGCTCATGGGCTGACTCACAAGAGGGAAGCTAGGCATTTCTCTTACCGCACTTCTTCCCTCTCTGCAGCAGAGGGAACCTGGCTTTATGGGCCTCCATCTGTGCACCTCAAACCCTTCTCCTCCCTTGCCTTAGTGCAGCAAGGACCAGAAGAGGTCCCATGGTTCCCCTCTTGACTTTGAGGTAGAATCTACAGCTGCCAGGAACTCTCAGAATTGTACCTTATAGCCAGGTCTACCACATGGCAGACAGCTAGCTAGGTTTCAGCATTTATTTCGGCAAAAGTAAGCACCTCCAACAAACCAGTTGAAATATATTTGTGCAGCGCTTTAAAAATTACAGTGGAAGCACTAAAGGTTATTTAGCATCACAGGAGTTTACATATAAAATATAGTTGTTGCCAGTCTGTACTGACAAGGGGTATACAAACAGCCTTCCAAATAGATTACAGTGTTCCAGCCTTCCTGACGGACTGAGTTATAATCTTGTGTTCTTTTCAGCCTAATACAGGAAGAGAGTACAGTATGCAAGCCAGGCACTCCCAGCAGTGCTCTAGACCAGGCCTGCATGTACAGTTTGCATATTTTTCCACAAGTATTCCAGTCCTCAAAAACACAGAGGTTAACTGGTCAGCAAAGCTTGGCAAGGAAGATCCAAGGGGACCTGCTCAGACTTCTGCTGAAGGTGTCTACTGATGGGAATTTTCCAGTTTCTTCTCCGGTATGGCTTGTGCACACATTTACTATCAAATACCATCCTAGAAAGCTCTCCAAAGGAGATACTCTTAAGTTGGCTTCATGAAGGGAAGGGTCATAAAAACAGTTGCTGAACCACTGATTTCATGGTAACAATACTGGAAGTCAGAAGAAATGCTTGCTATGGCTTTAATGGAACCAATGCCCCTGTCTGTAAGTTGCCAGTCAAGCAAACAATGAGGCTGAATTAATAGCACTGAGGGAAAGGTTACAATCTGCATGAAAATAACCTTGCCCTAATTGTCATTAAGGAACTGCAGAAACCTGAGTAAACTGTTTTCTTGCTTTGAAAAGCAGTTGAAAGAAAAAAAAAAACAAAAACCCAGCAGTGTGATTTCACTTCCTAATGACCAACTACTATTCAGTACCATGAACGACAGTAAGTTTCTAAGAAATTTTCCAATCCAGACGTATCTTCTAAACTATTAATAAAACCTTTCCGCACGTTGTATGGCATGAGGCACACAAAGCAGCAGGTGGACAAGTACTTTGAGCTCATATGCTGTGGATCCCTTCAAAGACAATTTCTTCACTCATAGGAGCTGGAAATTGCAGACATCTCTATGGGCTGAGTTTTTCAAAAGCTTCAATTACAAAGCACAGATGCTCCCCAAATCTTGAATTATTTAACTCGAATAAAGGATCCTGTATTCTCCTTATAGTCGCTACTGACATTTACGCACACGTCAGCATCACTTCCAGTGCCACAGTGCTGGTATTTTGACAGTCTCTGTGCTCCCTTGTCTGTGTGTCTCGGTTCCAACATGCTTCAAGCTGTTGTTTTTTTCTAGTGCAAGCAGAGCTGAGCCCTGGATATCTGATGTACAGACAAGTTGAGGAAAACGACAGTTCCTGGGGAAACAGAACACTGGAATGAGGATTGCTCTTGCTGCTCATCCAGCGGGTCACACCCAAGAAATATGATGGGACAAGACATGCGGGCCTTTGCTCCGGTTGCCAGAAAGATCCTCACTCTGCCTTCAGCCAGTTTTAGGCGGGAGTCAAGTCAGACTTCATATAACTACTCCTTGCTTCTTACTGGTATAAACCAAGGGAGACAGGCAGATGGCGTGTACATGGAAATATCTTCAGCTCCAATCCAGTCACGTACTCACACCAAACTGACACATCTGCTGTTTTCACACCCTAACTACTGAAGCGAATGGATGATCAATGGAGAGGCTGGACAGATCAATCTCCATGCAGGAGGAAAAGAATGGAATTCTGTTTATGTCCTTTCAGTTTCTTTTCAATTGTGAGCATCTGTGTCCCATCACACAAACTCTGCTCCAAAATCCCCATGATACAGGCCACACTACAAGACTCAAGAAAGGGAATCCTGTAGTGCTAGTGGTGGGTTGGGCACACTGGTAATTTATGGTCAAGTTATGGATGATTTCAGCATATACTCCAAGTTTAAAGGCAGCACATGAACAAGACTTTCAAAGCCAACACATTTTCATGATTTCCAAACCTAACTGAGTAACACGGTTATTGAATGGCTTAATTTTTTCCTGCCACCAGCGTCCTTTGCAAGACATCTTCAATAGGTACTCTTACCCTTCTCCTTGTACAATCGCATTCCTCCTTAAGCATCTGTCCTGAAGCCCTTGAAGTCAATTTGAGCTCTTTCTCTTGACAAACAGGACAGCAGGCTGTAAGACCTTTGTTGCAACAACTTGGACATGCCAGGACAAGCTGCCGGCAGTGCTGGCTGGAGCAAAGTTTATACTGGTCCCACAGCTCCCCACAGTATCTGCATGCTGGAGGGAGGAGGAAAAGAAGAAGTTAACACCCACACTGCCCTATCTGTCCCCCTTGCAGAGGGTTCTTCACAGCACACGGGGCTGCCAACTCTCATTTGAGTGGTTCTCTATAGTCTTCCAGGCTTTTTAATTCCTGGTTAGCTTGATCTTCTAGAACCTAGCTCATTTTTAGACTTCTGATTTTGTTGTAAGGTCCTTGTTGCCAAGAAGAGGAAAAATATACTGTGGTAATTAAGCCAGCATGCGGGAATGTTGACTGCTTGGGAAGGCAGTGCCATGGGACTTTCTTCCACCTAAAAGCAATGGCTTGTGCAAATGTGGTGTAATTTGCAGTCCTGGTAGTATCCTTCCAAAACATCACAGGTTTTAAGCCTTTCACTGAAAGCTACAGCCCAGTTTAGCTGTACCATCAAGGAGGTGCCTACCCCAACACTTCCCCTTGAAATTTCCATAGGGATGGCTGTGATGCATGCAGAGGGCGGTCTGTTTCTACACCAAGCCAGGCACCTTCAAAATATATATGGTAACTGCAGAGGAGGAATGGGAGGTTAGGCTCAAGAAGCTACCCACTCAAAGGAAAAACAGCACTGCTTTATAAAAGGGGTTGAGGCAAATTCCATCTACTTGTACGTGACAACTGAGAAGAAAAAAACCAGGTAATTCATTTGCAGTATCTGAAAAGTGACCCCAGCCAGAAGTCCAGGCAAAGATCTTAACAGCTTTAATTAGAGGTCAGTGAAATTCTACAGGGTACAGAAACTTTTAAAACATGAAAATAAAGTGCTATAGAGCTTAGTGCCCCCTCTCTTGAAGTGCCTGGCAATCAGTGCTGATGTTCAGTAAGATTACGGAGAACAGAGGAGCAGAAAACAGTTGACACCAGGAGATCTATTGAATGCTTTGGTCACTCAGCCAACCACAGGCTGATCAGCACTGTGGGCAACAACTGGGTAACAACAGTAGTAGTGCTTGATGTATGCCTCCATTGCTGCAGACGGCTTGTTACAGCACCTGTTCTGCAGGGGATGCTTCCTTTTACTGCTCCAGTTTTAGGGAACTCTGTTTAGTGACCCCCTTTTCTCTCATTTCTGTTTTATGTGTTAAAGCCATACAGTTGGTAATCATCATGAAAAGAGATAGCATTAAAACAAGAAAGCAAGTATCAAGAACTACATAGGCTACTACTACAGGCTGTCCCATCCTGCACATCTCTGTGGGAACCACTGACATAGCCTCCCCGCCTTCTGCACTTACATTATCTAGTCCTACCTGAGATGATATCTTCATTGGAACAAATGGCATAACGATTATCAAATACAAACAGCTTCCCCCTGTAGAATCCATCTGGGAACTCTTCCAGGTATTTGTGAATTCCACCTTTTAGCTGGTAAACCTCTCTGCACACTGCCTGTTTAAAGCATATTAGCAGAAAAGCTGAAGGACAGATCACTGGTAGTGTGCCACCATTCCCAAAGCAAATGTTTTAAATGCCAGGGATCAACAAAAAGCAGCAGCTTCTCAGTGATCATCAGATGATCTGTACCACATGCACCCACAGCTCTAGGCAGTGCCACCACAGATTACATGGCAGCTCCACAATGCTGAATTGTTCACATGAACCCAAATGTGCATTTAACATTACAGTTAAAAAAAGGCCTGTAACCTCCTCAGCTGAGGGAGGTTTAATGCATCACAGATCAAATACTTTTGAAACTCTGAACCTCTGCTTATTCTGCTTTTACGTAGCAAGCTGTCAGTTGGAGCAGTATTTCTCAGAGTTCATACTGATGCAGCAGAAAAGAAAAAAAAATCAAGGTTTAAATCTCCAGAGAGCACTGGAACAGTCTCTGGAGGTGTTCCCTTGCTCCTTCAAGGAAGGATCCAGGAGAAGAGTGGGACATAAAGCATAATTAGAACAATGCAATGTGCTGGATTTAGTTCCAAAGCACTGCAAAAGCCCTGACTGGTCGATTTTCACCACTCTGAGGTGCTCAAGCTGTGCAGTAATGACCACAGAGCATAACTGAGTAAGACAGAGCTTGTGGAAGCACTGCAGAATGCTCTCAAGCTCTCCTAAAACACCGCTACAATAGTTAGGGCAGACTTAACGTCTTCTCACCAAATGGGTTATATAATTACTTTCACAGAGCAATCACTGCTGTGACACTAGTCCATGCAAATCATCCTGAGCTGCATTAAGCTACCCATGTCCTTGAGAGACAGCATGAAGCAAGTGTGCGTCAGAGACATTTATCTCCCCACCTGCTCATTGAGCAGTTTGTGCTCATTAAGAATTTACCAGCAAAAGAAAAGACAGCTGCTCTTAAAGCAGTCTCAACTACTTGACACTTGTGCCCTCAGAATGGCTTCTCACCTTGCTTCGTAGATAAGCAGAGCCTCTTTCACAACGAATCCCTCCCGTGCAGTACATCAGGACACGCTTGTCTTTGAAAAGCTCCAGGTTTTTATCTACATAGCTGGGAAAATAGCTGAACTTCCTAATATCTGGAGCCAGGCAGCCCTGGAAATGCCCCTGCAATAACAACAGATGGCCATGTGACTGGTTATAAAGCAGACTTGCATACTAAGGTCTATGCCTTGAACTAGAAGAAGTAACAAACATTTGGGCCACAACACTTGGCTCACTGCAGGTGCTTTAGGCTTCATGCATGAAAATACCTGTTGAATCTGTAACAGGATTCCAGGGACAGCATGTCTCTTCATTCAAACATAAAAGAGGGTGCAAAGCAGAGCAGAACTGTTAGAGAGAGGATAAGCCACAACACTGCAAGAGGATTGGTGGGTGTGACAGCAGGATGCCCCTATTCTTTTTGACATATAGGGCAAGACAAAATTGCTGGGAAGCATCTTTACATGTTATTCTACTTTTAGTTCAAATTAGATGGTATTCACTACTAATGTTGTATATACTGCTTTGTCTTCTTCCAGTCCCAAGCTGTATAAGCACTTAGCCGGGCAATCTCCATAATGAGTTGCTGAGCAGGTCCTCTGCTGCTTGTATCAAATATTCATTACTGAAGTAAACTTTGTACATATTACAGTCAATCTGGAATGCAGTAAGGTTACACCCCCACAATGTGAAATGCTTCTCACCAGCCCATGCAACACACTGCAAGAAGCAGGCAAACAACACTTACTATTTTACTTTCATAGAAGTTCCTACAGTCCAGCAAGATGGTATCACTTTGTCCTAGACTGGCCTGAGACAAATAATGTTCAACTTCTTTATGAAATTCCTGAGGGGATAAATGGATTCCTTAAAAATGGAAAAGAAAAAAAGGGGGAGGAAGGAAGGAAGAGAAAAGGATGTGAGAAGCAGAACTACAAAACACTGTTATGTACAATCTTGCTGATATAGATTCTCCTCAGTTTTCATCCCAGCTCAACCAGCCAAGTTTATCCACGTTTGGCTTCCTCCTGGCAAATGAAAGAACACGACACTTTTCCACATCACAGAAGCAGCAGACAGGCGCCTGTCTTTATGATCTTTGTTACATCCCCTTGGCAACTCTTACAGTTGCAAGAGTGAAAAATGTCTCCCTTCCCTTTGCTCATCTTTCGTTACACTTGGAGGCACAGAAGCACACAAAAATGCAATTTTTTCACAGAAACTCTGTTGATAAAAATAGAAAATTTCCATAAGACTGTATTAACGTTTCTCAGCTTTCAGGATGCTTACGCTTAAAACTCCCAACCTACTGAAAACCAAAAAACCTCACCCACCAAATCCTTTATTAAAAAATAACCCTACAAGCAACCTGACGGAGTAAAGGGAACCATCTCCATAAACCACTCTAAAATGAAACTAAAAAAGGGGAAAAAAAACCCCTATCCAAACATTCATCCCACAAACTGCCAAAAAAAAGTGGGGGGAGGGAGGGCAAATAATCCTCTGCTAAAACCAGAGAAAGATATTGTAGAAATTCACCACCACCAAAACCTGTTGGTGGAAAAAAGGCCAAAACTGCTCCATTAATTGCTATTTGCTGTGCTCCCGCTTACCACCTACGTAAGTGCCCTCATACCATAGCCAGTAACATCTTACTGGGCATAATCCATACTAAGCAGCTACAGGCAGCAGAAACCAAATGTGGCTTGTGTTAGGGGGATGGCATTAACCTAACACAGGAGGTCAGGTTCATTTTTACTCTGAAAGGCAGGAGCATGGCTGTTAACTCCAACACAAGTAAAGTAGTCAAGTCAGCCGTAACATATATCCCTAACATATGAACATGGATCCATTATAAGACTCCAAGGAAAGCTCTTCCTACACAACTTGGTTCTCACTGCAACCTAACTACAATGAAAGAAGCATTAAGGCTCTTTATATGGCATCACTTCTGAACAGTCTAAGCACCCACAGAATATTTAGAGTAAGTATAAATATATTCAAGCATTGAAATGTCTTTCCTAAGCATCACATAGCTTCACTTTACATCCTGCCTTTAGGAAGAGCCCAATGACTTATTCTCTGACTAAAGTACAAGGTATGTCTCTATCCCAAAGTGAAGTAACTGCTTGACATACATTAAAACTTTTATTGTTTTCCACAAAACAGAAAGTTAATTCCAACATTTTTCGTGGCAGCTTGCTTGGCAAACCAAAACCTGGGCCAGCAAATTCCCTAGAGCAGTAACTTTTGACTACTAGTAAGAAATCCATTTCTGTATCTGCTTCTCCTGTGTCCTGACCACTGCAGAAAGCAATGCCTCTGATGAAGGTACCTTATTCTTCATTTACCTCTCACTTGGATGAGAGGCTTTATTTTTCATTAAATGAACTTACCAGTTTCTTTATGAGACACTATCTTTGGATCAATGCCCATAGGTACAATTTCTTTGAATACTCCAACTCGAAGGTCTGTGAAACAGTGAGCTCCTCCTGCACTGCTCTAGGAAATTAAACACAAAAATAATCCACCAAACCTTGCCATGTGTTAAGATTAAAATTACCCATTCATTTAACTTCTACAGCTCACTAGCATATGAGTGTGTCAGTGGTTGAGGGCAAGAAATGTCTCTCCTGCTGAAATCCACACTCTAAATGCTGAGGTTTAGGCAATGGACCCCTACCACAGACTGCAGACAGGTGTCTTAGGCTGTACTGCAGGTTAGACAGGCACCATTTGGCATGAGGTGCAGTTAACTGTGGAGTGGGAAGAAGAAGAGATCTTAGTCAGAAACAATGTCACAAGCACTGTCACGAGACAGTCAAGGCCCTGCAGAGCATGCTGCAAACAGAACTGTGTGGAGAAGAAAAAATGCTGAAAGAGCAGAGACCAGTACCTACAGTGCTGAGGCAGCAAAAGCCTACCAAAATGCCATATGGTGCCAGCCACAGCTGCCATCACCATCTGAAGACAGCAGTATGCACATATGCTTAGGTTGAAGCAGAAGTTAGCACTTCTCCCTCCACTCAGGCACTAACTGAGAAACTCTCGACTCTGCCTGTGTGTTTTCTCTAGAAGACATCCAATTCATGGAACACCTAAGTGTACACCAAGGCCTGCATGAACTTATAACAGTAGGCTTCTACGCCAGCATCTCAAAACAGGGCAAAGAGGAAAGTGTGGAAATACTTTGTGCAGGTAAGCATACATTGTGATGGTTTTGGTAGTCAAGCTGGAGTAAATGTTTGTTGAAGAATGATGGAGATGAAACACTCCCTCATTCACCTGTATGGGGGCTTTGCAGCTGCCCCCATAGCTGCCAAAGCTTGTAGCTGCTGCTACCATTGCTCATGCTAACTGCTACTGCTGGTGAAAACTGGTAAAGATACCTAAACTAAGCAAGGTTAGGAACCCCAGACTTAGATCAGTGCTGGGAGATCAAAGTAGACTATCATGAAGCAATGTGCTTATTCATCCAAAATTAAATGCCCTACATTAACAGTGCCTATGTAGGAATTATTTTTTCATACCTTGAAATCCTCTTGGCACAAAATGTCTTTGAACAGAGGATGGGAAAGCATAGCTTCAACGTAGAGATTAGTAGCTGCTTTGCTTCCACCAACTGTCCCATTAATCCCTTCCGAAGCAACTCGTACCTGGGAGGCAAGAGGAGAAGCTGCAGTTAAGGCTTGGTAACAGCAGAAAGAGATCACAGTGAAATTAGCAAAATATGCCTGAGTGACGAAAGACAGACACAGAAGTATGCTCTGAAAAGAGACTACTGAGGAGGGGGAAAAAAAAGATGGTTACACTGGAGCTGAACATTAAAAAAAGGCAGTAAATAAAACAGGAATAGAAACTTAGTGATCACTTTTGAGCCGTTTCAAAAGAATCACATTAAGACAGCCAGAAGAGCTTGTGCAATAAACAGCTAAATGCTAACCAGCTGACAGACAAATCCTGCAGTCAGCATTAAAATCCCCACTGCAGGTCTGCCTCAGGAAGAACAATAGGATTGTGCCCAGTGACTCAGAGAGCTCACAGGAAAATGTGAACACGCATAATATTGCATGTAATATTAAATTTCAGTGACTCATTTTATCTCCTGCACTGACAAATGAACAAAACCTCCGAAGTGGTAAAAAACTCAAAAAGATTGAACATAAAAGGCAAGCTAAAAAACAACAGGTTGATAAGGCAAATGCTGTACCAGTCTTGGAGATGAGAGAAAAAAACCCACTGAAATTGAGAAAAGTACCAACCACCAGACAACATAGCTCAGCAAAAATACAGAAGTGAATGAGTCAAGACACTTCACCCTCAGACCTGTGCTGGTATAGAACAGGGCACGTGCCTACTGTTGGTAGAGAACAGAAAAGCTACTTAGGAAGACAAGTCAAAGATAAAACTAATCTCCTGATTTGAGTTGCCCCTGAAAAAAATCCTCCATTCCACTGACAGTTTTGTGAGGCTGAAATTCACCTTTGCGCACGTCTTCACAATGCCAGCTAGATGGAGCCAAATACCTTCTTTAGAGTAATCTGCCAGAAAAGAACAGACTGTGAGGGATGAGCACTGCTATCCTACAGCCTGGTCTTAGGTGTCAGCTGATTTTCTCTCACTCCCGAGAGTACAGATTACAGCTTGGTGTAGTGATTCTCACTGGAAGACGCATTGAGGAGTTAGTGATACACATAACAGTTAATCACAGCCAGCCCAGACCTGTGCTGTATGGCACTGCACCTTCAGCTTGATCTTCAGGCTGCATTGTGCTGCCAGTATCCTTTAGCCATAGGACAAACCCAGCCCAGTAATCCTAACAAAGACACATGCATGCAGCTCCCTGTTGATACACTGGTGATTATGTCACCTGTGTGTCCTTGCTTTTATCTGAAAGTGCATCAAGACGTTCTCTTGTGTATGTCCTTTCTGTTTTGACAGTGCAAATGATGTTTAAAAAGTAAGTCTTTGACAGTTTGAACTATGGAAATGGGATAACGCTTGCAAGGAGAGGTCTGCACTGTGTCTTGTATGTGGATCAGAGGTTCACTCAGTGCTGCACATCCTGGGACTCCCAGCATCAAAAGGTATCATAGAATTATTTGCATTGTTAAGGCTCACCCAGTTCCGGCCCTCCTGTCACAGGCAGGGACACCTTCCACTAGACCAGGTTGCTCCAAGCCCCATCCAACCTGGCCTTGAATGCTGCCAGGGATGGGGCAACCACAGCTTCTCTCAGGCAAGCTATGCCAGTGTCTCGCCACCCTCACAGGGAACATTTTTTTCCTAACACCTCATCTAAATCTCCCTTGTCAGTTAAAAGCCATTCCCCCTTGTCCTGTCACTAAAAGCTTTTGTAAAAAATCCCTCTTAGGACTTCTTGTAGGCCCCTTTATGCACTGGAAACTGCTCTGGAGCCTTCTCTTCTCCAGGCTGAACAAGCCCAACTCTCTCAGCCTGTTTCCATAGCAGACACGCTTCAGTTCCCTGATCATCTTCATGGTCCCCCTCTGGGATTGCTCAAACAGGTACATGTCCCTCTTGTGTTGGGGACCCCAGAGCTAAACACAGTAAGACTGTCTGCATTACTTTCTTAATCTTTGTAGCATCAGCTCTTTTATAGTTAATAATAGTGTAATTTTAAATTATACTTTACAGAGCCTGAGTGCCTTCCTCAATGGATCATAACAGACCAACACCTTCTACTGCAAAATACTTGGTTCTCCACGTCACGTTGCCCTGCACTCAGCAAGGAAGATGTTTCTTTAATAAGAACATAACTGTTGCTTAAAACCTTACCTTGCCAGTGAGATGCAGATGCTGGCACAGAGCCTTTTGCCACGCGCAGAGTTCCTCTGGATCCTTTACCTCACAGTAGCAGTAGTAGAGAAGCACTTCTCCCACCTTGCTGTCCACAGCATGACAAAAATGAACAAACAGAAAAAAGAATGTTAGGGTTGAAAACCATTCAAAAAACCAGACAGTTTTCTTCTAGCAGACGGAGGCAGGAAAACGAAGCACCAAGTACACGTTAGAGGAATTAGCTCTGCTCAGTTTGATTTTGGGATGGGGTATTACAAAATTAACTCATCATGGCCAGTGGCCAACTCAAGTTTCTCTTAACACAGGAAACAAGAACTGCTTGTTTTCTGTGTATACAAGTGTTCCATTAAATGCTCAATTTGACAAACTTGCAACTGGCAATTTAAGTGCTTGCACTACCTGACTTTAAAACCCCAAAACTTAGTGCTTATGATTCTGAGCAGCACAAACTGAATTTTCTCACAGTCAGAAACATCTTTGTGAACCTACTTATACATAATAAATGAGCTCTTAAAGCACTTCGATGAGGAACCTGCAATTCTGCTCTTTTCTGTTACTGGTAGACCCTAAGCCATCAAGCAACCTGCAAAAGTCTCCTTTAACAACAGGGGATGATATGGCTCTGATAACTCATTCCTCTGAAGTTCCTGCCTTTACCCCCTTCCCATGAAAAGAACAATGCAGTGTATCTACTTCTTTATGAGCACAGCAGTAATTTGTATGTTTTGTACAGGGCTGAGCAGTTGTCATGATTTAACCCCAGCACCATGCTGCCACTCCCTCCCCTACCCCCTGTGCCCCCCTACTCCAGGTGGGATGTGAAGGAGAATCAAAAGAACGTAAACTCCACAGGTTGAGATAAGAACAGTCCAGTAGCTAAAGTATAATACAAAACTACTACTGATACTACTACCAAGGGAAATAACAACGGGAGAGAATATAAAAGTAAAAAGGGAAAGGAAAAAAAACCAAACCAAAAATAAACACAAGTGATGGATACACAACACAATGGCTCATCACCCACCAACTGATCCCCAGCCCAACCCCAGCAGCGATCTGCCCTTCTGAGTGACTCCCCCCAGTTTATACAGTAGGCATGACATGCTGTGGTATGGAATACCCCTTTGATTAGTTTAGGTCAGGTGTCCTGTCCCTGCTCCCTCCCAGCTTCTTGTGCTCCTCACCGGCAGAGCATGAGACTGAAAAGTCCTTGGTCAGAGTAATCATCACTTAGCAAACCCCAAAGCATCCACGTGTTATCAGCATTATTCTCAGACTGAAGCCAAAGCACTGTGCCACCTACTCGGAAGGAGAAAAATTACTGTTACAGCTGAATCCAGGACAGCAGTTGTAAAATGAATTCAAATAAGCCAAGTGACTCCTAGAGTCACCCACACCTGCTGATCTAAGGAAGTATGTCAGGAAGGTATCCTAAACATATGCTGATCTAAAGAGTATCAGGGAAGACTCTGTATCTTAAACTGAACTTCATAAAAAGCAGTACTGGCAGAAGATCACATAAAGGTCTCTACAGCTGCCTTAAAGGAGGCTGTAGTGAGATGAGGACTGTTCTCTCAGGTAACAAGCAATAGAACAAGAGGAAACAGCCTCAAGCTGTACCACGGGAGGTTTAGATTGGAGATTAGGTACAACCCCTTCACAGAAAGGGGATCAGGCACTGGAACACGCTGCCCGGGGAAGCGGTGGAGTCACAGTCCCTGGAAGTGCTTCAGACCCCGTGTAGATGATGCCCTCAGTGACTCGGTTTAGTGGTGGTCTCCGCAGTCCAGGGTTTGACTTTATCATCTTAAAGCTCTTTTCCAACCTACCTGTGTCCTGGGTTCAGTAATTGCAGTCAGTTTTTCTTCTCCTTAGTAGCTGGTAGCTTAGTAGCTTAGAACCTGATTCTACGACCGACGCTCTGATTTTAAAGCGTAAGCAGCCCAATACCCCGCTCCCGGCCGTACCCATCTCCAAACGCCGGAAGGTCTTTTTTACCTCGTCAGATCATCCTGACCAACGTGGCTGGTGTCTGGCAGCGCCCAGGCGATCTCGGGCGCTCCTCGGCAGTGCCCCTGTGTCCCGTCCGGGCTGTCCGCGGGGCTCCCTTCATCCGCTGCGCGCTGCCCGACGTCCCCGCCATGCTGCAGAGCCACATGCCGGTGAATACCGGACAGCTCCTCGAAGCCCTGCCGGCAGCACCGCCACCGCACGCCCTCTCCGCCGGCGGCACACCGGACTGCGACCGGCACCTCTTTCGCTTTGACGAACAGGGAGAACGCCTGAAACGCAAGGCAAGCGGAAGCCACCCGTTAACAGCGCTGCCCGACACCCCCCCGCCGCCCCAGCGCCAGGCCCCCAGCGCCGGTCCCGCAGGGGATGACCCACCTTCCTGCGGGCGAACGCGCGCTGCTTCCTGCCGGCAGCGCCGTCGGGCGGAGCGGGGGAGCCAGCCGCCGGGGCCTCGAGCGGCACCATCTCCGCCTCGGAACGGGGGGGGGCGGTACCCGCCGGACGGGAGGCGCCCGCGAAGTTTCTGGTTCAGCACCGCCCCAACCCCCCCGGAAGTCCCGCGGCCTAGCGCGCGCACCGCCGCGCGGCCCTGGTCCCGGAAGAAGAGGGGCGGTGGGCCGGAAGCGGGCGGTGCGAGGGGAGCGTGCTGAAAGCCGCCCGCGCGTGGTGGCCCGCGCCGCTCCTCCCGTCCCGTTCGGTCCCGTCCCTTTCCCGTCCCGTCTCCTCGCGTCCCCCGCCAGCCGCCATGTCGCGGCGGCGGCACAGCGATGATAGCGATGGTGAGCGCCGCCGCAGTGCCGTCAGCCCCAATTGAGGCGGTGGGAGCGGCGCGGGTTGGGCTGGGCCGTCCCGCCTTGGGAACGGGCTTTTGGGCGGGATGGAGGGCGGCCGGGAATGGGGGCTCTCCGGCCATAACGGTGTGCTCGGTGTATTGGAGCAGGGCAGCCGCACAAAAGGCGGAGGACGTCTGAGCCGTCAGAGATCGAGGAGAGGCTCGAGTCACTCATCTGCAGGGTCGGGGAGAAGGTAGGTGGGCTGGGTAGGGGCCAGGAGGCAGGCAGAGTTAAAGCTGCTTTCGGGTGGGTGTTTTGGCGGGGAGGTACGGCTGGTGGTGTGTCGTAGTCATCGTCATGCTGTGTGTCTGTGCTTCCCCCCCTCCGCCCCGTGTGTTCCGTGCGAGCGGTTTGAGTACTCACCGCCAGAATTAAAAGAATTGTTTTATACGGTCGTTGGAACGTTATCAACTCTTGCAGAAACGTGCGTTAAAGCGGACACTTAGTAGTCTTATCGGCCGAACAGCGATAAACGGCCAGCGAATAGTTATTTAGTGTCTGCTATATATTGGAGCTCCTTCTAGTGTACCAGAGACATGGAGGAGTTAAACTCGGACTGCATGCGCTTCGCGGTTCAAGCTCTGGCGGGATCTGAGGCTAGTACAAAGGGCATTAAATGCATGATGACAAAAAATGATGGAGCGCTGAAAAACAAACTGCAAAAGTGCTTTGTTTCATGCCGTATTGTTCATTGGATCTCGGTCACCTTACGGTGGTGACCCTAAGGTATTGTTAGATCCTGAATCCCGGGAGCGCACTGGGAGCGAGGAGGGCTGGGTGATGGGGTGCTGCTCGTCACAGGAGTAGCTGTTCCTTCTTTCCGGCACGCCAGCACAGTTCTGACCTGCTAACAGAACTGAATCGTCACTCTGAAAAAGGTGACATTAAAGGATGCTCCTGCTCAACTCCCTTGTTTTCCACGTGAGAGTCAGGGGCTGTTTTTTATTGCCTGGGGGATGATGAAAATTCGGTTTAATATTTTTTATTTTATTATTTTAGAGTAATTCATCTTTGGAGAGCAACTTGGAGGGTCTAGCTGGTGTTTTGGAAGCTGATCTGCCAAATTACAAAAGCAAGATACTAAGAATACTGTGTACTGTGTACGTATGCAGGGTCTGGGCATGTGGGAGGTACTTTTTTTCTCTGTGCATGAGTTTGAGTGTTTAAGGTACTTTAAATGCCAGGAACAGCTTCAGTTCCTGAGTGTTATTATAGGGTAGAGTTTGTTTTACTACAGACAAAAAAAAAAAAAAAAAAAAGAGAAAA
>NDXB01014428.1:88562-118060 GCA_002631895.1 Agapornis roseicollis
AGTCTAAGAGATGGCTACGTTTAATTCAGTTTTAGTTTAAAAAAAAAAAAAAGAGAAACAAAAATACAGTTAAAATACGAGAGAAAATGGACACAAACCAAAATACACAAAACTCCATTTAAACCGAGTCTCGTGGTTTAAGCCCAGCCGGTAACTCAGAACCACGCAGCTGCTCACTCGCTTCCCTACTTCTTCACCCCCAGCCCCTGGGGGGATGGCGAGGAGAATCAAAAGAATGTAACTCCCGTGGGTTGAGATAAGAACAGTCCAGTAGCTAAGGTATAACACAAACCACTGCTGCTGCCACCAGTAATAATAATGATAAGGGGGGGGGAAAAACTAATAACCAGTAGTGATGCACAATCCAATTGCTCACCACCTGCCAACAGACACCAAGAGTGAACCACGCAGTGATCTGGGCCTTCTGGGTAACTGCCCCCAGTTTATATACTGGGCATGGCATGCTGTGGTATGGAGTACCCCTTTGGCTAGTTTGGGTCAGGTGTCCTGTCTCTGCTTCCTCCCAGCTTGCCATACTCCTCCTCACTGGCAGAGCATGAGAGACTGAAAAGGCCTTGATTGGGATAAGCATTATTAAGCAACAACTAAAGCAGTGGTGTGCTATTAGCATTGTTCTCANCCAGCTTGCCATACTCCTCCTCACTGGCAGAGCATGAGAGACTGAAAAGGCCTTGATTGGGATAAGCATTATTAAGCAACAACTAAAGCAGTGGTGTGCTATTATCATTGTTCTCAAACTAAAGCCAAATCACAGCACTGCAGTAGCTACTAGAAGGAGGAGAGTCTGAACCCAGGACACAGAAGAAAAATCTTTTTGTACTGAGATGATAAAACACTGGAAGAGTTTTGCTGAAGAAGTTGTGGAGACTATCCTTGGAGAAGTTCAGAAGTTAGGAGGGAACAGCCCTGAACAACCTGCTCTTGGTGATGCTGCTTTATGTAGGAGCTGTTGACTAAATGATCTCCAGCCAGACTCAGCAGTTATGCATGGGTTTATGTTTGGATTTTCTAAATGATAACTGTTCCACTGGCCCTGAAAAGAACTTGCTGTGAAATAATGGTGTTTCCTCTGGGGCATTTTCCATATTAGAGAGTTTAAATACCTGTAATGTGTATCAGAATTGCAGCATAGGTTGTCTTTTGCTGCCTCCTTTAAAAGGGCTTGTTTCCAGCATGCAGAGCTGTACAAAATTTCATTAATTTCCATCAAACGTTGAAAGGGATAAGAGATTTCAGTAATAATGACAACTTGTCATATAAAGGCTTTTTGAAGAAGTAACTAAGTAGGTATTTCAGAGCTAATTATAACAAGAAATAACCTTATGTGGAAGATGCATCTTGATAAAAGTGGAATTGAGAATTCCTCTTGGCACCAAAATGTCAAATATTCTGAATGCTGTAAAGTTTTGTTACCTTGGATCAACTTGTTCTTTTTTGTGCTTTCAGAGCAGAGGACTCTTAAAATTAACAAAAAAATTCTGCTTTAAGATTGAAGTATATTCATTGGTCTTATCTTCAGTATCTTAAGGTGCTGTATATACCTGTGTGTCTCTGTGCTTCATGCTCAGCTGTACACTAATGCCAACAAACAGTTGCTGCAATTCCTGATGAAATAAATTACCTGGGGACCCTGGAAATTCCTCAGAAGCTTGAAGGATGTGAAGTAGCAAAGGTTTGTGTAGGTGAAATTACTGTAAAGATGGGCAAGATGGCCTATGCCTATGGCAGGGGAATTGAAACTAGATGGTCTTGAAGTTCTTTCCAACCCAAACCATTCTATAATTCTATGGCTGTACAAGTTCTTTGACTATTAATGCAATGATTTCCCTTTTCTTGCAATTTTGAGGTATTTTAGAATATTAATTTCATTACTTGTCTATGACTAATTACTTTTAATGAAGCTCTGGAGTTTCCTAGGCTTAGCATGCTTTTTTCAGGCTTCTGTTTGTGTTACTTCTCTTAACAGTCAAGTTGGTGATGCGTTGCTATCAACCTGAGTTTATCAGTTTAGTCCGAAATTTCATTAACTTTTCAGTGAGTCTGTAGAACTGTGGAAACAATATGGTCTAACAAATAAGTGATAGTGTTATATAATGTTCAGAACATACCACATAGGTAGAAGTAATGTAGCCTGAAAGTGGTTGTCAGTCCCTTCCCAAGGGTGCCTACTTGTGAGGTCCCTGAGGCTCCGTGTTGTAGTTTGTCAAGCTTGAGCACAGAGTACCCCATGTGACCTGAAATCTGTGTGAAACACTGAAATGCGGTGCCTTCCTCTCAGTTGCTTCTAGGTGATGGAACATGGGTATTTCTGGTAACTGTGAACAAAGAATGTCTGGGCAGCACCATTAGCTTGTTGTGCTCCTACAGCTTTTGGTACAACTTGCATTTATCAGAGCTCAGACATTCAGCTCACCAGTGTTCTAGTCTTTTTTTGGCCTAGTTATTTTCACAAACTATGATGTGCCAGTTTGAAACACTTAATTGGAACATTAGATAATGAATATGTGATGAATATCATAAATACACTTTTATGATATACGTAAATACATTTTTATGTATCTCAAACAGATAATGACTGCTCAACCAGTTGTTATTTCCTATCTTGAGAAACGGAGCAGGTTTCTACCTGGTATTCTACTTAAGAGGGCCTCCCCTATTTGTCTTAACAGTATGTCCAGGTCATACTGTCATGGAAAGGTTCTCCAGCTTCTTATAGTCTCTTCATGCTTCTAAGTCGTTCCTTAAAATAACAACTTCCAGTCAATGTGTTTTCATGTGCTGTTTGTGAAGTCTATAAATGGATGTCAATTTCTTACAGTAAGATCTTTTAAAGCTTACTTATTTAAACTTCAGTTCTTCTGTGTTTGTTCAGAAGTTTAAAGAGAAAATTGACCAACCATAATGAAATCCTTTGTTGTATTTTAAATCTAGTAAAGAGTGGCATGCAAAATAAAATGAACTCAGAGATGGATGTTGTACAATGATACTGAGGGCTATTTCCATAGCCCTCAAAGATTGGCGTGCTGTTATTGTAGGCAAACTTGAAAATAAAACCACAAATGCTGACTGCAGGATTGTTTTCAGTTATCTTAGAAGGATCCTCTACCAAGGGGTACCAAGCATAAATTTTGTTGTTTGAAATGATGGTTGTAGTTTACAGTTGAGAGTTGTGGCTTTATTTATGTAAGGTTTTATGTAGGAGAAAAGACAATATGATGGAAAAGGTAGAGATGTAATTTTAATGTAAACAGTCTTTCATACTACATGCTTAGCTTCATTTGATATGCTTGTATTTATTACTTACCAAGATCACATGATTTCTGCTTTTAGTGGTAGCACTGCAGTAGGTCATATTATAACTATGTCCATTTCTACAGTTACATGGTTTATTTGTTAGACATATCTATAATGCTAGTGTTGTGTTAGAATGAAATGGTAAGGACCATTAGAGTGGATGGCGTTAGTACAGTGAAGGGTTATCACTACTTTCACAAGTTTCTCTCCCTTCTTCCTGGAACATGCATTTGACAGAATATTTTGGGGTATGTAATTGTTTAAGATTGATGGCCAAAGTTGATGATTGTGCAGGCTGCATTGAGCCATGCTACAATTCCATGCCTTTCTCTCCTACAGGTAATATTTGCAGAGTTGTTTCAACTTCCATCTCCACCACACATTGAAGTCATGTACACAACGCTCCTAATTGAACTCTGCAAGCTTCAGCCTGGCTCTTTGCCACAGGTTGTATCCTTTCTGTGCTGCTGAAGAGCATTTGTAAAATGCAGTCTTTAATTTGTTTGCTCTGTAGATGGTGGGATAGCAACAAATGCTGGCAGTGTTAATATTTTACAGCAGCAGCATGAAACTCTGCCTGTATCACCCATGTGAAAGAATAGCACATCCCACTTAGCATAGGACTAGACTTGCCAACTGGGCAAGACCCTTCAGCTTTCTGGATGGTGTTCTGATACTTCTGAGATTTCAAAGAAGTGCTGTCTTGGTGAGGTGATAAAATACAATACTCCAGTTCATCCCTGCAGCCTAGATAGGTCTGGGCAGTGTATGGCATGGTCACAGACACATGAAAAGCTGAGAAAGAAAGTGACCAGCTTGATCTTTTGTTCTAAAAACTGTGTGAGTATTCCTTTTCTTTTAGTAAGTGTAGCAGGTGATTTAGAGGAACTTGCCGAGTTCCCACTCAGTGTTCTCACTAGGGAGTATTCAAAAGGTCAGTAATCATCTGTTGGCTTAGGGTGGCCAAATGCTGAGGAAGGAGGCATGACCCCCATCTGTTTCTGGCTATTACATTGTCCCTGCTTTGCTGCCATTTTAGATCGTGTTAGATCATTGTCTTGGATCAAGAGACAGACTGGGAATGGAGGGCAGTTAACAGATGCCTGTCCATTGGTAATTTCATGCCCAAATTTCACTCTACTTCATAATACCACTCACAAAATCTCAGTGGTTAGAGTAAGCCTCTTTGTAGAGTTGGGCAGACATTCATGCAGAAAGTTTTTTATCTTAATAGGGACACTATAAGAAAGGTAAAGGCCTTGTTGGGTAAAGTCATTGTAGACATACTCTCTCAAGCCTTTAGTGATGATCACAAATTGTCTGCGGATAAGCATCAACAGCAGCCCATGAAGGTGAGCTCATGGAAGTACTCCATAAGGATGTTGGTGTCTTTCCATACCTGTGTGGTGCAAATTCTGGCTTTCTGTGAAAAAGCCAACAGTCTCGTTGCAATAATGGAAGAAAAGCAGACTGGGATTAGAGGGTGAAAATCACAATACGCAGCTTCCCTCTTTCCCCACCACTGTAGATTTACCATGGTTTACCTGATTTTGGAGTTGATACAGGGAGCTTTCAGTAAAATAAAAAAAAAAAATAAGTTGTATTCTGTTAAAAAAATGAACAACATCTGTCTCATCTAATTCTTTTCTGTGAACCTTAATAAGAAACTTCCAGCTTGCACAAGCCACTGAAATGCTGTACATGCGTTTGGATACGATGAATACGACATGTGTGGACAGGTGAGTGTGTTCTGGAGACAATCGGATCAATATCCAATGTTCAGGGTATTGAAAGGCTAGGAAAAGAGTAGTCAGAAATTCTTGTTAGATGGGTCCTATTCAGAATGATTTCTGGGCTCTGGCTTTGAGAAATCTGAAGAGAAAGGTGGAGGACTGACTGCTTGCCTCTCTTCCCCAGCAGCACAACCCCAAGAAGCTGCAAGTCTAGCTGTCTGTATAGGGCAGTTTTGATTAGTGACACCTTCTCTATGTTCACAGTTCCATAGTACACCTATCTGGTACTATGTTTGCTCCCTAGTGATCTGGCAGGAGACTTGGAGTGCAGTTAATGGTGCATGTGCCACCAGAAGAGGAGAGTAGTGATAATTTTTCCCTTTAAGTGAGGTCTGCATTGTGTAGGAGGGCTGTTAATTACACATTGAAAACGTGAACGTAGCATGTTCACAGTAAGTTTACCCTTTAATTGTTAGTTTAATAGGTCATTTTTTTGTATGAAGCAGGACATGACAGGCTATTTACCCATAAAAGCTTCTTTCGGACTCTCTGAACCCAGTCTTTTGATTCTGTCAACATAAATGCTTGTTTAATGTTGTAAAAGCTTTAAAGTTTATGTTTGCCTTTGAAAAGTAGAATGCATTTGTAAGAAAATCTTAAAAGGCTTTCTTGCTCTTCTTACATTTAATGGAGCGTTTTCTTTTTCTTTTAATGAAGATTTATTAACTGGTTTTCTCACCACTTGAGCAACTTTCAGTTCCGCTGGAGCTGGGAAGATTGGTAAGTTTCTCTTCATTTGGTTTGAACCTGATACTGCAAAAACCTTGAAATGTTAAGCTTACTCAGGAAGTGTCATAGCCCAGTGGCCCTGTTGCTTTCCCTACAGCTCTTCAGCAGGTACCTTTCTTAATCTGTTCACCACCACTTACTGGTAGATTATCTTGGTAATATCTTTCGTCACTGTATTGTCCCTGGTGAACTTTGTGATAAATCATGTAAAAGTTCCCTAAATAGGGGAGGCAGGAACATTATTTGTCTGATTTGTCCCACACCCTTTCTCAGTTGCCAGCAATTCTAAAATGACTCCCCAGTTCACAATCAATAGTTTGCCCTGATTCTTGTTTCCTGTACTCGTACTGTAATCTTGCTCCCTGTCCTATCCTAAACCTTCATTATAATCCTTATCCTAGAGACCTGGTGATCTCTTTTCCTCCTGCCAAATCCTAACACCTGAAATTCTGTCAGAGCTGGCCATACCATCCATTCTTACCATGCCAAATCATGAACTTGCATCTCTAGCAGGAGCTCCCTGGACTCCATCAGTATCTAACCAGAGGTTCTTCTGAGGTTTCCCTTCCAGGCACCATGTAGAAAGCAGATTTGTTTTGCTAAAAGCGATCACATTCTGTCTTTTGATAGGTCAGATTGTCTTACTCAGGACCTTGAAAAGCCCAAACCCAAATTTGTGAGAGAAGTTTTGGAAAAATGCATGCGGTAAGTAAGATGTTTTGATAGTTGGATTCAAGGCGGTTTGATTTTTATTAATTGTTTGTTTCTGAATAGTGATACTCACACAGGAGAAGTTCAGGTTAGATATAAGGAGTGAGTTCTTTACTGTGAGGGTAGTGAGGCACTGGAACAAATTGCCCAAAGAAGTTGTGAATGCTCCATCACTGACGGTGTTCAAGGCCAGGCTGGAAAGAGCCTTGGGTGACATAGTTTAGTGTGAGGTTCCTGCCCATGGCAGGGAGATTGGAACCAGATGATCTTAAGGTCCTTTCCAACCCTAACCATTCTGTGACTCTGTTTATCCTGTTCCTTTTAATTTGGCTTGTTTTAGGCACATCTGTTCTTGCAGTTCAGTTTCAGTTATGAGGTGGGTGTGTTTCTGGCATGGTTTTAGTCTGGTTTACCTGCTGTAGGACACTTAGGACAGTACTTGAGAGAGAGGGATAAACAGGTGGAGCAGACAACAGGGAGCTGCATACTCAAGGTGTGCACACCTGTAGTTTATGTAAGACATGCTTCACCATAGGCGTGGAAAGAAGTAGAGGCAGTGTTCTTGGAAAGTATCCAACATTCACAGAAATGGAGGGAACTGATGATACGTTATACTGAAAACTGATGATCTTGATTTTTCTAGGTGCCTCCAATGTTCATTGACCTTAAAACAACCAACCAACCTACCCTCCAAGCAAACAAAACAAACCCCCGAGCCGCAACAAGAGTAGATAATCAGGGCTGGACTTAAATTTGTTGAGATAGAATGATGCAGGAAAGAGAGTAAAATGTTCAAAAAACCTATGTAGTTCAGCATTGTACATGAAAACATTCATCCAGTTCTCAGTGAATTCAGCATAGAAAGTGTGAAAGTCTTGTGCTGCAAAACAAATGCATTTTTTCTGTGGCACTCTTCCATTAAAAACTCTGGTAGCAAAATTAAGCCTTTGTGGAAGTGAAATAAAGTAAAAAGTAAAATGAAGATATCCAGTTTAGTATTTTTTTCTACTTTGACTACCAGTGTCTTAAACGTCTTCTGCATCACATCTTTGACTTTTGCGTAAAGCATTTTACCAGGCAGCTTCTAAGTCTTTTCACAAGCTGAATTAACTGTGTGGGATTGAAACTCTAGTATCACAGGCTTAAAATAGAAAGCATCTACTCCTAAGTTTGGTTTACCTAAGCTCCTGCTACCCAGCAGAAACTACTATTTTGTTACTGATCTATGAAAGTTAGATACAGGAAAAACAACACAGTCACTTTAGATTTAGCCCTGATGTTATTCCCATTTTAATTCTACTGTTGTGGAACTTGTTATTTCCAGACTCTCCTACCACCAGCGAATAATAGACCTTGTTCCTGCAAGTTTTTCCGTCCTCAGTCCTGCTAATCCAGTGTGCATGTACAAATATGCAGATGAAAGTAATAGTAAGTATGAAGGTTACTGAGGGATCAAGTTGAAAATAGTGTTTCAGAGCAAGATAGCGCACTATGTTGACACTAACAGTTGCCATAAAGAAGGCTACAGCTGAAATAAATATGCATGATTTCTGTATGGGTAAATATGCTTCACACGAGCAATTAATATATATTAAGCCTGAATCTCTGTAATAAAATCATCTTGGTTACTTCATGAAGAAAAGAAAATCCAGATACATGAAGTTACTGTTGCTGAGGTGGTTGTGTTGGTGTAAAGAATTGTTTGCAAGAAGTCTTAAGACTGGAAAATCGGTCTGTTTCCCCTGTTTTGGCACAATGCAAAAATCAGCATGTGAAGCAATCATGTGAGTTTATTTTTTTAACTTCATGTAACAGTAGAAGATTTTACCAGTAAACTTGCTTTAACAAAGCATAGAGAGGCAGGAGATGATGTTAAGCTTGAGGTAGATACCTTATTACTCCTTTTATTACTCAGCGTAAAGACAATCCTAAGTATAAAAATGTTACTTACCAAAGGTACAGTGAGAACAACCAAGAAAGTATTGTATTTTTAGGAAATAGGTGGCATATGGAGTAGAGGTATAGAGTGATTAGCTGAGCACAGCTGTAAATACTCTGCTCAAGGTTATGTATTAAATGTGAATTAAATTGTGCAGACAAGGAAATGTGTTGAGTGATGTGGACAATGATACTGAACCCAGCTAATCTTAGGTGTAGGTGGGAAGCGTACTAGTTTCTCTGAGGCACAAGCTGATGTTAAAAACAGTCGCTTGCCTTCTACATGTTTTTGACCTCTTTGCTTTTGTTCAGGGTCTCTTCCTGGATATACCGTGGCGCTCTGTCTGACAATTGCCATAAAAAATAAGGCCAGTAATGATGAAATCTTCGGCATTTTAAAAGATGTGCCTAATCCAAACCAGGAGGATGATGATGGTAAGGTATATGCTGCTAGGCTTTGGCAGGTTGTAATTTGTTTTGTGTGTAGACTCTCTGCCATCATTTGGGGAGCTATGTATGTGGTGGTTAACAGAACTGTATGGTTTTCCTTCTAATAGTTGGCTTCAATTTATCTGTAAATGGAAATAATACACCATTGTTAGGGGGTTTAGTAAAAGTCTTGCCTGTTTTTCTTAACATAGGCAATGTGATGATTGAGGTGTGTTTTCTTGTGATCATTTACAGAGATAGCATGAAAGAATTTAACGTTTCCTTTGCCTTCAGCAACAGAGGGCAGGTTATGCTGTAATCCCAGATTCAGTGCTTGTACCCCATCCTAAGATCTTCCCTCCATTGGTGTAGACCCACAATGGATAAGATAGCCAACCTGCTGGCTGTAGCCTTCTGTGGATATAGACTTACGATGGCACTCCACTCACGTCTTTTCTAGCTTTGCAGCCACAGACAGCATTGATTCCTAAAACCCATGTGTTTTAGGGAGTGAGGACTGCAGAACAGAGAATGACGAGGTGACTGGAATAGATTGCCCAAAGAAGTGGTAAATTCTCCATCCCTGGTAGTGTTCAAGGCCAGGATGGACAGAGCCTTGGCTTACAGGGGCAGGGGAATTGAAACTGAATGATCTTAAGGTCCTTTCCAAGCCAAACTGTTCTGTGATTCTGTGGTCTATGTGATGTGGATGGCTTTGATATTTCTGTAATATTTGCTTGTTATGCAAGCAGAAAGCAGCAACAGTCTGGGTTTGTTTGTTTGTTGTTCTTCCCTGGGATCTACTGTCACATTTCCTGATTTGCGTTAGCTATCACCCTCTAAAGCATGCTCTCCCTTCTGCCAGGTAGCTGCAGCTATGGAAGGCAACTTGGCACCGCTCACCCTAATGTCCGTATTTGCTATTCATGCTTGCTGGACCCTTTTCCGATGTCATAAATAGCCAAACCTGTGTATTCTAATCGTCCTTACTTTCCCCTCTCTTCATCCACTCTCCCTTTTATACGGTTTGCCAGGCTTGCTTGGTGCAGATCTGTGCAGTTTCTTTTCTGTCCTTCTCTGCTGCTGTCCATTAGTGCTGTTACACCTTGATAGGCTAGCTGTGTCTCTGGTAGTTTCTTCACTGACCTGGAATTCTTTCTGTGCATTTTCCACATGGCAAAATGGGAGCCTGAACATCTGCACATTTTGGAATCTCTGTACTAGCCTCCTGCTCAGGCTTGCAAAACCCTCCTGATGAAACTTTTTTGTAAAATGAGTTAAAGCCATAAGTTATCTCCACAGCAAACTTATGCTTTCTTTGAAGTACTTAAAGTTTTAATTTTAACTTGCAGATGAAGGATTTTCCTTCAACCCTCTGAAAATAGAAGTTTTTGTTCAGACTCTGCTCCATCTAGCTGCAAAGTCTTTCAGCCATTCTTTCAGTGCCCTGGCAAAGTAAGTGTAATATGTACTTTATTTTGGGTCTATTTAATTCTGACAGCATGAGAAAATAACTGGAGTGCAGGCTTCAGCAATGTTTTAGTGCTTCACAATGCAAATGATTAGGAGAAGAATGGTACTGCTTACTGAAGGAATGGTCGTATAACTCTCAAGTTGTAGATGTGAATGGAATCAACAGAAATACGTACCTTACAGACACATGATGCAAATCAAATAAATGAGACAGGTTTGGAACATTACTTTGTTTTAGAATTTCTCATTTGCTGATTATGGTGAGGAGCAAGGGTTTCTCCTTACAGTCAAATGACTGGGTAGCTCCCTCCACAATACCTTGTATGCTGTGAATATGGCTCTAGAACAGTTATATCTGTATAAAAAATGAAGAAAGAAAAAGGAAACAGGAAACTTCAAAGTAGTCTGCTGTAAACTTCTGTCTACCAAAGTACAGAGAGTAAAGTGTATCTTTAACTTCTAAAGGATTTACTGCAAGAATTTTGCTACCTTTTTTTAGCAAAATGAGATAAAATGACTGGTTTTTAATCCTGTGTGTTTTGGAGTTGCTTTTAAATAGTGTTAATACATGGAAGGTAGTCATGTGCATCTTAATTATTTTTCTGTCTGTCCTTAAAGATACATGAAACTATTACAAAACTTGTATTTGGGAGCTTTATAGAGGCAATGTTGGTAAAAAGCTGTAGGTAGTAACCTTCAATCAGTAGAATAAATGTCAGGGTAATATGAATACTTAAAGCCACAGTATTTTCACTGTTGCATGCCAACAGTGGCAGCCATGAGATCAAAAAGAGCCTCTTGCAGTTTGTATGACAGTAATCTGGGTTATGAATGCTGTGTAGCAGTTAGTGTAACTGCTAAAATAGAGGCTTTTAGAAGCATTTCCTTCAGAAAGAGGCAGACTGGATAAGTGTACAAAGTTACAGAAAAACATATCAAGGTCTAAGGCTGAAAAGGCAGCAAATTTTGCTCCAGCTGTGTATAGATAAGCACACAAAGCATGAAAGTGCCTCCTGCTTCTAAGAGTAAGAGAAATGTAGCCCAGCCTCAGGGAGTAGGTTCACCACTAAGATTTATTTAAGTTGCCCTTAGGAGTGGATCTGTCATGTCTTTGTACCCTATTTTACCTCATGGTAGTTACATTTTCCAAGGAATAGTTGGTCAAGAATTGCTGCAGGTAGCCCAGAATAATTTTTGTTTGCTATCTGAACCACTTGGGTTGTGTCTGCTGCTCTCCTGACCTGATCCCAACGCCTCCACTGACTACTTGCATCTATTAAAAGGTTTCACGAAGTCTTCAAAACACTTGCGGAAAGTGATGAGGGCAAACTCCATGTATTGAGGGTTGTATATGAGGTTTGGAAGAATCATCCACAGGTAAGAAGTTAGTGTCAAGAATCTTTGGAAGTTCCAACTGACAGTGGTCATATTTAATCAAATCCATCATATTTTGCTTAATAGCCTTTAAAAATAAGTTGTCTGTTGTCACCTTATTTGAGGGAAAGTTCAGATTTTATTTAAATAAACAAACTGGGCTGCCCAAGGAAGCTGCAAATGCTCTATCCCTGACAGTGCTCAAGGCTAGGTTGGATAGAGTCTTAGGTGACATGGTTTAGTGTAAGGTGTCCCTGGCCATGGCAGGGGGTTGGAACTAGATGACCTTAAGGTCATTTCCAACCCTAACTATTTTATGATTCTATGAGCTGTATTTACTGTTGTTTCTGGTGCCTGAAATGAAGGCTGGACATAAAGTATACCTGCCACTGTGGCCGCCTTGTCCTCAGAGTTCATTGTGAGAGGACAAAGGCTGTTCATTCAAACTTGGATTTGTATTGCACTGTTTGTCATACAAGAGTACAACTTCTGCTAAAATCATGTTTCTGTTCAAGACTGGAAAACAGTGTAGATGTGTAGATCGAAGTAAGATGTAGGTCTCCTATCATAAGTAGGCTACATTCTTAGAAATGTGGAAAGCTGGGGAGGGTTTAGGGATTTTATGGTGGGGGGTTTTTGTCCTTTTAATTGCTGGCAAAAGCCATACAGTTATTGCACAAAGCTCATGTTGGAGTCACTGTAGTGTGTGAGCAGGGGGAGTGGAGCTGAAGTCATTGGCTGTTCAGAACAGATCTGTCTGACAGTGCCATGATTATGTTCATTCTTGAGCCAGAAGAAATAATGCCCTGAAAGGCTGGTGAAAAATGCGTCGATTGTTTAAGCTGTTCAGTTTCTTCACAGCATTTGTTTTCTGCCTCAGCTGTCATTCTTCTATAAATAGAAATTGATAAGGAACTCAAGATGAATTTGCCTGCATTAATTATTTCAAGTATTTCTTAATGGTGTGTTGTGTTGTACTTTATTGTGCTTGAAAGTGGACTGTACCTAACACAGCTACATAGGCCAGGCTTTTGGAGGTGATGCTGCTGAGGACAGGGGGTAGTCCTTGCATCTGCTACTGGACCTATGATCCATTCCCTATGGGAAGAACTGAGCACCTAGAAGATAGCTATATGAGATGTCACCTCTCTTCTAAGTACACTGAAAATATTGAAAAAGCAGGATTTTTTAAAATATATTAAACTTTCTGCCAAATTTACTGACCTTTAAAATGTGTCAGTTACAGTCTGGCCTACTTTTTACTGCCATTTAACTGGATCAGAAGAAATTACATTACTGCAATCAGATATCCATATCCTCTCCCTTTTTGTTCCTTTGTATTGCAGCATGACCAAACTGAGATGGAGGTTTCAAACTCAGATAAACAGCCATATTAGATTTTTATGAATAAATGAAGATAGCTTTAAAAAATAACCAAGTGCAGAAGTTGTAAAGGCTGTTCCACTTGATCATGGAGCTTAAAATTTTCCTCTCTTGCATTTATTGCAGTTCAGTCTTTTGCTTCTGCTCAAGCCTTTTATTTTTGAGTCCACAACCTCCCTAGCACACAGAAAAAATGGTGCCTGGACAGCGGGACACTTGTCCAGAGCCTGCTTTCATGCTGCTCATCCTGCTGCCGTATCTATGGGAATGTCCTCTGATGTGGTTCAGAGTATCAGAAATATTCACATAGCATATAGTGCTAATGCATGATGTATGCTGCAGGTAGTGATTTAGCAATAGGAATTGGTAGTCCCTGGACCAGCAAGGTTGAGGGTGACTTCATAAAGAGAAGCTTTTAACATTGAGGTGTTCTCTCAAAATCCTGGGTCTGTGTGTGTTGGAAGATGAGGATAGATAATCAGAAAATCTTCCTGGCAATACGGAAAATAAAATAGAGCATAGGATGCTATCCTGGGACTTGAAAGTCGAGTGCTGAGTCTTCTGTATGATTCATTCAGTTATTTTAATTTTCTTTCCTTAAAAGGAGCTTTGTTACACTTCCTTATTTGACAATGGGTGGTTGTAAGGATAAATACAGTGCAGGCTGTGGTTCTTAGATACCGTGGCATTCAATCCCATCAATAACCAAGATAAGCCTTTTTCCTGAACAGCTTGCAACAGCTTTAGTCAGTCACTCCCCTCTGCAGTTGCCTGCTAGATTACTTGGAACCCCCAGCATCACAACAGCGCCAGTACCAAGTAAGAGCTTCCATTGACTGCACAGCGCTGGCTCTGTGCTGCAATGAATGGCTCCTGTAGAGAAGAGCTTACTGATACATTTGAAGGCTGTTGCACTTCAAGGAGAGCAGGCTAACAGTAGCTCCTTCATACCATCATCCAACAGGTAGATATGCTCTGGCTTGAGTACTCTGATGTCAAGAACTAGGACTGTGACTCTAAGACCTTACTTCCCATTGATGCTTGTACTTTGCTTTTGTATGGAAGTATGTATGTTAACAAAAAGTGATCCATAACTTTCACAAGAAGAGGTTGTTAAAATCAGAATGCTTTATGTATGTTGATAGAGATTCCCTAATTTAAGCAGTTTCAGGCCAGACTGTCCAGCTTCCTAAAGTATTTGAAATCACCCAGTAATATTACCTATGCAGAGTTGCATCAGACTATCTCTGTTTTTATCAGAAGCTGGAATATTGTCTGTAGATTGTGTGTGTGATGTCTTTCTCAAAATATAGATGATTGCTGTGCTTGTGGACAAGATGATTCGGACACAAATTGTTGACTGTGCTGCAGTTGCAAACTGGATCTTCTCTTCAGAGCTTGCACATGATTTCACTAGGTAACAAGAATTTGTCTTAGATTGTTACTTGTCTCTGAATTACTATTCTAAGTGGCCAGTACATAGTTTAATCTGTGAAAGCTGAGCAGTAGAAGGAAAAGGTACCATTAAAGCTTTTGCTCCTTCTACGAGATACATACTTTAGCATTTTCTTTTCTGAGCTGGGATATGAATGTTTATATGACAGTTGCAGGGTTGTTCTGCTTTGGCAGGCTTAGAGACTACTTGCAAAATCACATGCTAGCAACATTTTTGCACTATTTCCAGATAGAGGCTGTTGCTGTGTGTTACAGAGCTTAGTATGGTGTCCTGGTCTTTGGTGGAAGCGTGTGGCTCATACCACCATTGAGAATGGCAGAATTTGATGTTGGTAGTCTTGCAGCATATGAAATACAATGCTGGTTTGGAAGTATACTGCAAAACATGGATGAAGAAATTGCAGTTAAGCTTTCTTGCATTGCACACATTCCTGTGTGTTCAGTGTTTGCTTAGTGTAATAGATGTTGAAGTGTCATCTGAATTTTTCAAATTCCCCCAGCTACATTTTTCTCTAAGAATCTACTTTCAGTTTTCTTTCTCAGACTAGGGTTTTGAGTGTAGCGTTTTGAGCTTCATGTCTTTCCTAGGTTTTATATCTGGGAGATCTTGCATTCCACGATTCGTAAGATGAATAAGCATGTTCTGAAGATTCACAAAGAACTGGAGGACACCAAGGCAAGATTGGCCAGGCAGCACAAAAGAGTGAGTAATTTGTTTGCAATTTTTAATTATGTAAAGCTATGTTACACAAACTGCCTGCTGTCAGACTGATGAATATAGTTGGGTTTGGGAAGGATTGAACATACATGTGTATCAGGAAGCATGCTGGCAGATGCAGTCACCTATAGCACTAAGACATCAAAAACTGGATGCATTTTCTGATGGTAGTAATAACCTGGTAAAATCTTCAGTGGAATTCATTTGCTCTGCTCAAGTGCTCTCTTGCAAGTGGCTCTTTGAATACAACAAGCATATTTCCCACTTGCCTTACAATCTCGATTCCAATTACCCTATTAGATAACAGTAAGAACGGTTACAAATAATAGTTGAAGAGTACTCTTATGGTTTCTACGCAGAAGTGCACTGAAATAGCTATTTGCTATTGGAAAGTTGGCTGTTCTGTGCTTCTCGGGGATGCTGCTGTATTCTGACACTGGCAACTGTCACTTCCTTCTTCCACCTTAATTTTCTGAATGCCATTGAGTGATCTGGGTTACTATATACGATAAATAGATGAGCAAGCAGCTGCTGTGGTATGCTGTTCTCCCAAGCAGGGCAGTAAAATGGGGTGAGAGAGTACCTTCTGTGGCAGCTGCAAAAGGCATCGCTCAAGGAAGCTTGGCTGAATGCAGTCCTTAGTTGTGATAGAAGGAAGTCAGTTTACAAACACATTGAGATTTGCAGAGAGCAGGAGAGAATTCCCATGTTTGCATGTGGTCTGTGAGGATGATTGCCTGCATAAAACCCTCAGCTAGCTCCAGAACTTTGAACAACGATGGTGACACATGGCATTGAGCCTGCTGATGGTGTTTGAAGAAACGTGCACGGAAGTCAGTCTTTCTCCTGGAAGTTCCTGTTGAGAAGTCACTAATACCTCAAAGTTTCCCAGTGCCAGTTGATCCCAGCCCCTTCATTCCTTCACTCCCAGCAGCAGCCATCCTAGTTGCTTGCATCCTCAGTCCACATTGATCAGCAGTTAATAAATGCCTGTGATTATTGAAGACCTAGATGCAGTCATTGATCTTACAGTGAGGCAAAATGCTTCCCTGGCATCTCTAAACAAATACACCAGTGTTTTCATTTCTGTACTTGTCCCTTGCTGCAGCTATTTATTACTGAGTACTCTAAATTACTGTTGTGCCAGGAAGAAGCATTTGTATGCAACAGTGAGTAGTTCTGCAGCATGACCATTCCTTCTAGAGGAAGTAAGCCGTCAAGTTTTGATGGCCCCAGCATGAATTGGATTGCCCTACTATGGAATGAGTCCAAGGCTTTCTCTTAGGTCCTATTGATCCTTTAGCATTTTGAGTTTAGGAAATCCTTGTAGATGGGGAAAAAGCAAGTTTCTGTAGAGAGAATGCAGTTAAATTCTCACTTGCTCAGGTAGGTCATTTTTATTTTTCATGCTGGTTCAGAGCTGTAACTAGGTTTTGATAGTGAGTTTTATGTGCTGTGCATAGGCAAGTTAAGATGTGGCCAAATACTTGTCACATATTGCACATGTGACAAATATTTGAACTTCTGAGGTGCTAATTTATGGGGATTTTTGCACAGAAACAGTTCTATGAGACTGAATCACTGTATGTACCATAATTCATAAGATTCTGCCTTTTCTCCTATATCCCTTGTAATCTTGTGTAAGACTGTGTTGCCTGAGCTCCCAAGTCTGGTACTGCTGTGTATTTTGTATTTTAGTTGTAGTTTTGCTTTGGTTTCAAGGCAGTGAGAACATGCCATGTTCCTAGTTGGTAGTTCAGTTTCCATGCGGACCCTTTGTAGTTTAAGAGCATCTCTTTCAATCATGCATGTAAGGAGTCCCCACTTGAACACAATGGGCTGCATTTTCTCATCTTCCTTCTCTGCTAACCAGCCAAGTTCGTCCAAGTTCTTGCACAGAGTGTTTTACGTTGTTGGAGCCCTGATATCTCAGAACTGTTCATTGAATGAATTATCTGTCCTGCTGCAGTAGACACAATTTAAAAAATCTATGCCAGATTTCTTTTTTAAAGCTGTTCATTATCTGGTAATGATGAAGTCAGCAGGGGTATTACCTTTTACTGTGTTTCTACTAAGTAAAGGACTGATCAATCTTTTAAGCTTTGTTACTGTTAGTTTTTTTCCCAGGGCTTTCCCAAATTGGCATTTTTCCTTCCAGATTTCTTCCCTGAATTGTGTTCAAAGTACCTGTCCTTCAAAATACAGTACTTACCCAAGCTGCAGAGCACTGTCAGTTGCTGCTCTTAAGTTGCTTTGCAGACTGTTCCTCATTCCACATGGAACCATAAGGCATTTACAGTTCCCACAGGTAGCCAGGTTGCTTAGTTAGTCCTGTGTTGTTGTTCCTTACAGCGAGACAGTGACGATGACGATGATGATGATGACCGCAGCACTGATCGGGAGGATGGGCCACTGGAAGAGCAGATAGAGCGCCTTCAGGAAAAAGTAGAGTCAGCCCAGAGCGAGCAGAAGAATCTCTTCCTTGTTATCTTCCAGGTAATGGGCACTCTTGTTCTCCCTCTCAAGCTTTTATGTGACGGGATTTATAAGCTTTCAGTGTCACTGGAATCTCAGGAACCTTCTTGGAGTAAAAATATGGGAAAAAGTTGAAGGGTTTACTATGGGTTAGAATCAGTCCAGATCATCCCCCTTGCAAAGGCTGCTTCTGAGCAGGACCTGCTCAGTTTCAAGTGCTCAGGACCAGGTGAGTTCTGCTAGTGTACAGTTTCCAGAACAGTCAAAAGGTAACTGGATTGTAGTTACTTACTAAATTCAGTGTTATCCAAACAGAATAATTCAAGATAATCATTCTCACATTGCTGTCAAAGCTGCTGTCCCTCAGATCCTTAGCTGAGTTTAGGGCCCCTCATTTTACAGGACTTAAGGTTTGTTTTTCTTCTTTTCTTTTTCCTCTGCTGCAGCGTTTCATTATGCTGTTAACTGAGCACTTGGTGCGCTGCGAGACGGGTGGAATTGATGTATTCACACCCTGGTACAAGAGTTGTATAGAGAGGTTGCAGCAGATCTTCCTGCAGGTAGGTGTGTGGAGGGCTGCGGGAACGGGATGCCGATGGAAAGCGCCGTGCCTAGAGCAGTGCGCGGCGCCCGGAAGCAGCAGTAGGTGGCAGTAGCAGGCTGCTGTGGGGGCTGGTGCGGGGCAAGGACGTGACTCTGCCTCTGGACACGTCTCTGACACAGATTGGTGGAGAAACTGGTTCTCGATCAGTTCCCACACTGTGCGCACGCTGCAAAAAGATAGCGAGGTGTGATTAGAAATTTTGCCGAGCTCCTCTTAACTGTGTGTTCATAGTATGGGCAAAATGGAGAGCAAACTAGGATAGCACAATAGATGTCTTTAAAATAAGTGGATTAAAGTACTGCAGAATTCCTTCTAATAGCTATTAAAGGTCATTTTTGAATTCTTGGCTCTGTATTAAATTAGGTAACAAGCACAAGTGGCTGCATGAAAGTAACAGGAATGAAAAATTACGCCTGTATGAGTAGCGGAACTGTAGAGGAATGGGACTGTGAGCATGGTCCCCCTCTGAGCTGAACCCTTCATGGGTAGTAGGTCTGTCTCCAGAAGAAAGCAAGTACCGTGATCCTCAGGAATCTCTGCAGTTGCATGGGATCCTGTGCACAGCTCAGGATGCAGGAATGAGGAGCTACAGGGAGCTCTTCAAACAGGACTTATGTACTTGCTTTCTTCTTGCAGTCAGTGTGGCTCAGCATCACACTTTGGCTTGTGAGTGGCTACTGTGTTGTGGAAATGAGATATGCTTAGCAACTTCATCGAAAATATTTGACTTGTGATTCTTGCATGTCCTGACCTCTCTGCTTGCTCTTACACAAATACAAACGAAATGTGTTTTGTCTGTTTTATTTGCCAGCATCATCAGATCATCCAGCAATACATGGTTACCCTAGAGAACCTCCTGTTTACAGCTGAACTGGACCACCATATACTGGCCGTGTTTCAGCAGTTCTGTGCTCTGCAGGCTTGAGGATTATTCATGGGCAAAGTCTTGCCTGCAGGACTTTAGTGAATTTAATGTTTGGTTTTTTTACATTATAAAACTTGATATGGGGATAGAAAAGTTTTTTGACTAAAACTGGCTTTCGTGTGCTCCAATATAAAACAATACAATACTCTAACCAACAGCAAACTGTGTAAGCATCATAAGCCTTATAAGAGATGGCTGATAGGGGATAGATGTGAAGTAAGAACTATTTTCTTCATCTTTGAACTTGGTTTGACTTTTGACTTTATGATGGTATTTTCGTTCTCATTTTTTATTTGTATAAAAATCAGGAGAAAAAGAAAAGCCAAAAAAAAGCACCCCAGCATAAAAGCCCTCTAACAATAGAATTTGTTAGCCTGGCCCTTGAATCATAGGAATTACAGAAAGGAGAAACAGTTGATACTGCTTTGTGAGTATGAAAGGGATGCACCTTCTCGGTAAAGTGTGGTAACTTCTTTCGTATGGCATAGAAAAAGTGTCTTAACTTTGGGGATGTGAAACACTTACACTTTCAAAGTAGTCTAGAGCATTTGGATTTGTTAACCAAGCCAGCTAGATTTTCAGTTTGGAAGAACATGGTTGTAATACAGTTGGAATATGTGTTTTTAAATTTATTATGTAGTGTCTTACTACAGCAGCTACAAGCAAGTGGTAGGGGAACTTCATGGGCAGCATCTGAAAAACTCAGCCCTCCTCACAGTGTGGTCAAAGAGTCCTAAATTGCTCCTGTCAGGAGTCTTTACTGGTACACAGAGACAGCAAACCAGGGCTGGAGCCAAACAGACCAGGGATTTCCATGCTTCAGCCCCTACCTGGGTGTTGGGAGCTCCTGCACCTTGTGCCAGGGCAGCTTCTGGCAGGACCTGCTTCAGCTTCTTCCTGTATTTCAGCCTCTTGGGCTGCCACACTTGCACTAGGCTGGACTGCAGGGATGCCAGAAATCTTCCCAGTAATGGTGCTGGATGAATCAAGTGCTCTCCTTTTATCTAGCTCAGTAACCGCAACTTTGCAGTATCTGGATCTGCAGCTGTGCCCTGGGTTTAAGCATGAGATAACAGCACGCAGTTCCCGTGTCTTCAGAAAACATTTTAGCCCTGAATTAGGTGATATCTCACAGTGGAGGCAAAACAACCCGAGAATAGAGTAGCCTCAGTTTTGAGTTACACAGATAACATTACGTACCTAAACAGCAAGCCAGCGTGGTGTCTGTTAGGGGGTAAGCAGTGACAGATGGTAAGGCGCTGCCTTAGGTGCTCCAGTTTGCTAGCATACAGGGCATTTCCAGGCTGCTCTTAGCTTCTTGATTTTTCAGGTGAATATTTAAAGGGTTGCATAGCCATTGCTGTTCAGTTTAAGCTTAGAAAGAGATGAGCTTTGAGCAAGTCTGCTCCTGTATGACTTACTTGCTTTCTAAGCACTGTACCTATTAAGGTATTTCAGCAATACTTCAGGATCAACTGATCTCCTGATCAACCAAGGGGGTTAGAAACGGAGCTTCCTATTTTTACCTAAGTTTGTAAGTGGCCAATAGCATTCTCATATATCCTCATAGACTTAGATTTGTTACTTCTTTCTCTGCTTTACCTTTTCTGGTTCGGTTCTTCCTTCCATTACTTCAGGGTATACTGTCACTTGTTGTAAATTTGCTTTATGCGAGGGTTTTGCCAGCCATGCACAGACTAATACTTCAGATATTTTTTGTTACTGTTCTTGAATAATCAAATAGCTGTTTGGGTCTTTTTTAAAGAAACATTTAATACTGTAGAGATTTTAATTGGGTTTTGATAGTTTTTTCACTGGCTTGGACCAGTGTCAGAGTTCTGATACTAGCTAATGGTGGGGGTCTGACTATAATAAACGTGACTTCCGTAAAACTGGTAATGCAGTTAGTTAAAACTTGCGAAGCTGTAACTTCCTCTGAGCCTTGACAAATACGGGTGCTTGAGATCCAGTTGCACATGCCTGAGCGCATTATCCTACAATTGAAAACCACCTAGCACTGTCTTTCAGAACCGATTTGATTTACATGGCGTTCATGGGCTGTGATGACATTTCCTGTCACCTTCCCCTCTTTGTGGGTTCAGCGCTGTACACCTGACATGACCGGCACACTGGGGACGCTCACAAAGCAATACCAGCAGCTGACTGGACAACCCCGCAACTGCCGAAGCATCGGGGGGTGGCGGGTAGTGTAAAGATGCTGTAGAAATGTGGTGCGGTTGGGGGGGAAAATGCACAATTAAAAATAAATGAAGGTGAACCAGGTTGTTACTGCAGTGTTCGTCCTGCTGCTTTTGGGGGCTCTGACATAGGGGCGACGGGGGTGGGTTCTGGTTTGGGGTTCATGCGGCCTGGGTGGAGCAGTTTCGTTTCCGCAGGGCCGTGGCCGGTCCCCTGACTAATACACCGCCAGCGCTTCTCCTCCTGGCACCACAGGCTGCTCCAGCAGGCTCCCTCGGCCTCCTGCGGGCCGGGCGAGGCAAGCGTGGTGCTGCCAGTGCCGCGGGGGCTGGCGGGGAAAGCCTCCTTTGCCTTCCGCCTCCCGGCTGCGGGGCGGCCGGGCCGGGCCGGGAGCCGGTGGAGCAGCATGTCCGCCGGCCGTGAGTCAGCGCCCAGCACACACCGGCCCTGCAGAGGAGAAACGGGGCCCAGCGCTGCGCAGGGACCAGCCTTCTCCCGAGGTGTGCCGGTCCCAGTGGTGCGGAAGGCCGGTCACCGGGGGCTGCCTGCCCGGAGAGGGCAGTGAAGGCTCGCTCGCTCGTTCAGGGACCATTGCCGCCTGCCCACCCCCCACCCCCACTCCGGCACCTCTGCCTTCAGCGTTTCAGTTCACAGCCGCGGGGGGCCGGGGTCCCCGGAGCCTCCGGAGACTTCGCAGGTTTTTGCTATGTGCATAATGGCAAACAAATGCGGAGCGTGTCCCCTCCCTTCAGTCACTTCCACCAGCATTCCACAACAGCTGTTAAGATCCGAAATTTGCACCTGAAAGCAAATCCACCCTCTATTGAAAGAAAACAGTTGGGTGCACTTAAGAGATCTACCTTGGAATGCCACTTCCCTCCTGCTCCCGAGGAAAGGCATTTACCCTTTTCAGTTGCAAATTTCGGACAGAGCTGCGGTGTGAGAAGTAGCCTTGGTCTGTGGCCCAAAACTTAGGGTGAAGTGGTGTACAGGATACTGCTAACAACTCTCCCTTATGAATCACGCCGAGACGTGTCAGAACGTCCCCAGAGCAGGCGCCGTTCCTCTTGGGAACGCTCTCCTTTAATGGAGCCGAATCTCCCAGCCCAGGTCTCCCACCAGCAGGGAAGCTGCTGCATCAGCCAGATGCCCCCTCCCCCAGTAACGGCAAACCGGACCAGCCAGATCGAGCGTAAAACCCAACGCGCATTGTTCTGTACTGAGCTTCTTACAACCAATGAACCCCATTCCTCAGAGAATTCGGCAACAGCTTGTTCATAATTAGCATTTATTTGACTTCGATACAAAATACCATTAAAAAGATAATTAAAGGGAATGGGGGGGGAATGGTTATCACTACATCTTCTCGTAACTTAATTCATGGCCACATATAGTACATGTCTTTTTATAGGTAGATTCATCAATGTTTTCTTCTGGTCCATACTCATGTTCGTGGATACTGGTTTTTTTCTTCCACAGACTACTCCTCACGGCACGGCGGAGTTCTGACGGGAAATACAAAAAAAATGTTGAGGTTTTGGTAAATCTTAAGCAATAGTTAATAACCAAGCTAACCAGGACTAGAGATGCCAATCTGCCTGTTGCCTGTCTTCCATGCATTCTGGTGAGAATCTGCTACTGCAGGAACAGGCTCTGACTTGCCTGGCAACCTTTGCCTTGTTTGCATCTTTTAAAGGAGGAGAACTAGCCTGACAACGCTGTCTCACAGGGGAAGATTTTCTATACCAAAAACATACACGTTGCCCGCTGCCTTTTTACACAGAGCCAGTCCAAGGTATCCAAGAGGGGTCAGTGCAACGCGGAGTTTTCGCAAGAACACCGCATTTGTTTTACCCGGGCAGGGCAGGGCAGGGCAGGGCAGGGCAGGGCAGAGCACTTCTCATGCTGGTCACAGCAAGCCTCCTGGATGAGCTGGCACTCCCAGCTCCAGGCCCAGCGCTGTGAGCTGCACCGCAGCAGCCGCAGCAAACCCGGCGGGCTCCAGGCAAGCAGGGCCTGCCGAGCCCGGGATGCGTCTCCGGATGTTGCAAGCGCATGGAGCAGCACAATGGTGCCACGTCGGAGCCAAGCTGTTCGGGCAGTGCACCCCACCATGTTTAGGCCTGTGCTTGTACTCTGCCGGGCATCTTGGCTACACCCGGGCCTGGTCCCCCCATGCGCCACAGCCAGCACCACACAGCACAGCACAGCCCAGCACAGCCGGGTTATTTGCTCAGCCTCACGCTGGGCCCCTGCCAGACAATACCAGTACAGCCAGTCTGAGCTCTGCCCCGAGCCTGCCGACCCAGAGAGCAGCACAGATGGGCGGCACAGACACCATGGTAAGCCACAGCTCTTACGAAGGAGCACGTGGTCTTCCTTAAGATTTCAGCATGTCTGTGCTCAAAGTATTATTCTTAAAAGAAGTTCCACTCTCCTAAATACTAGTTTTTCAGGAAAAAGATAGGATAATGAGCAGTAAAACCAGCAGCAGGGGATGCTGTGAACAGTGGGAAAAGGCATTTTCTACGTTCATTTACATCTACTCCACCTGAAAGCACATGCATGACAGGATTGTAACCCACTGCCACAAAAATACACCGTCTCCCCAGGTCAGAAAATGTAACAGAAACAATCTATGGCACATTCTGGGTCATAAGAAAAACAAAACAAAAACCAAAACACATTTAAAGCACCATAATGAGCCATTGTAGCTGATTTCTCTCACACCATGTCCACAGGACAGCAGGGTAATTCAGGTTGAAAAGGACCTCAGCTCCTTACCAGAGGTCCAACCCTCTGCCCAAAATAGTCAGCTATGAGGTCAGACCAGACTGCTCTGGGCTTACCCACACAGCTCCTGAAAGCCTCCATTTTGCCACACTGAAGTATTCTGAATACTTTCATCAGATGCAGAAACAAACTCAAGCAGAACTGCACTTCAGGTACTGCAATATGTAAGTTTATCTCTTTACCTTTAACTTTCTTATCAAACTTCTTCTGTTTCATTTTCTCTCTGTTATCACGGCGCAGTTCCTTTGCTTCTTGCAATGATTCTTCGCTACCCCAGACTTCAAGGGAACGCTTGATTACCTACAGGATGGACAGAAATGTTTCTTTTCCCCCTGAAATTATGAAAGTAGCCTATTCTCACAAATGTAGTTATTTTCCCCTACACAAGCCAACCCAGTCTTGCCTCAGCTTCCCATCTGCCCCTCAGCTTTTGAGTGCAAACATGCATTCCTTCCACAGTAAGAGGCAACACTGATTTTTAGTATTAGTAGATGCAACAAATCAAACCCAACTCTAATTTTGCACATATTCCACTAAAGCAGAAGCACACCTACAAAACTAGCAAACAAGACAAGAGCCCTGGGAAACCTACTTGCCTTTCCTGCTGCCTCTGAGGGGGGAGAGCTGCAAACACGAGGCCACAGCTACAAAGGACTGCACACAGCAGCAGCTGCCCCACACCATTTCAGTGTCACAGAAAGGCCATGTGCTTCATGACCTGCAGCTGTGCACACCACCGAGTTGTGGGCCACGAACATCTTTACAATGCTGCCGAATCATAGACACTTCCATGAGTTTGGACCACAGCTCTTTAACTATACAGAAAATTTACCCCTGCTACCCAGAATACATTTAATTTTGACATGATCATTCAGAAATCAGAACAAAAGCGACAATATTTTGGCTAACAAAGTTGTAAGAAGGTAAAAAGAGTTCTGAAATATACTAAGTTTCTGTACCTGTGGTTTTAAATAAAGTTTCATGTCACCCCATCGTGAATTATGAGGGTTTTTCTTCACAATGAATCTGAGCACTGGTTCTCTCTTATCCAAATCACAGTCTTTAAGAAGATACTCTTCTTTTGCTTCTGTCCTTGTTATAAGCTTATGCTTATCTTCAGTGTCTCTGGAAGGCAAAAAGCTGCATCTGAAAGCCCTGTTATTAACATCTAAGTCCCCACCATTTATAACATTCCTGAAATACAGGCTGCCCTCATCCTCTCGGTTTTTTATGTATGCAAATAACTTCGGATTCTGACAATCTACAGCTAAACTCCAGTCTGGTTTTACAGAAATTAAGTTTAAAAGTTCTCCCATTTGAGCACACGTAGGCCGAGAAGCCTGTTTTTCTAGAAGTGCTTTCCTTACATATTCTTACAGGAGGGAGTAGCTGAAACTTAAAAAGCATGAATAATTTTAGGTATTCGCCTAACCTAGATGCAACTCAAGAAGAAAAAAGCACAAGCCTGACACATGGTCAAAAGAGAAATACGTAATGCAAGACAGGTCAGATCACCTGAGAATATACACACTCCAGTATGTCTCTAGATCCCAGAATCAGATTAGCAACACAGGCAGTGCACTCGCTTCCAAATGCAAATAGGTGGGGGAACCGTGCAATAAAGGCTTTAGATTTTACCAGTCAGTGAAAAACTCTGCAGCCACAGCAGCGTTTATGAGTTAATGAAAAAAAACCCCTACATTTACGCAATCCTGACTGAAGTGTAACTTGAATTGCTCGAGCAGGAACAATCTGCCAAACAGTAATTGCTAGCAACGGCCATCAAGGAAGCGCTGCTGCCAATGCAGCTTTACTAGAATTCAAAGTTCACCGTAAAAGCTAATGCAGCAAACGAATCGTTAGTGCTCAGCTGCAAGAGCTCCGACAGAAACCACTCCTCAGCCTCGGAGCCCTTTGCTTGACAAGCTCCATCCACCCACTTTATCTTGGAGACAGTACTTTGCCTCTAATGACTGGGCTGCCCACACCATGTGCACACCCTGGCCGCTCCCTGTAGTAAGCAAGGGAAGCTCTCAGAACAAACTCCCAGCTCCTATCTTTTTTTTTCCTCCCCCATTCATTCTGATACTAATGGCTGGTTGGCTGCTGCTTCAGAGTCCGTTTCACTACCGCGGTTATCTCTGCGGCTTTTGGAGCATTTTCTGTTTGAGATAAGTGCCTTCTGCCCAAGGTCGAACTCTTGCTTACCGTGCAGCTCAACCCGTTAACATCGCATGGGGATTCTGCCCTTTGGATTCCTGCTCTTGTGCTGATCAAAGTACTAACTTTACTCAGGTTAATTCCCGACCACTGCAAATACTCTCCTAATCCCCGCACTGTTTTAGACAAGCGGGTCCTCTGCGCTCTATCATCATTTTGCATAGCCGTGGTCTGCACACCGAACACATTTCCATGCCGACAAGCACACTTTATCGCCCTCTAAGACAGCATGTTTCCACCACGTTAGCGCCAAAACCCCACCGATGTTCCCTAACCCCGACACAGGCTCACGAGACAATGCGCTGTTCTTCACTCCCATAAGGGGAAACACACGTAATCCCACAACCCCCGTTTACTTTTTCAGTTAAGTATTTAGTTATTGATAAACGTCTCTGCCGACAGCTTCTTTAATTAACCAGCACTTTTGTAATTAACTCTATCATAGCCAGCAATCTTTACATAAAGCGTTCTTCTGCTGATTATTTGCAATACCTGCAATTATCACATGTTGCCCAATCAAAGTGCTGCATAAGGTATGAATCCATGAATTCCTTGCCACAGTCTCCACAGATGAGATAGTCAAATTCTAGCACAGGTGCTAATGAAAAAAGAAATTTTTTTTGTTTTTAGGGAACTGCAACATTAAAAGCCAAACATCTGGAATTGGTATTACAGGCGACTTTACTAAAATTCACATTATAGAGGTATTTGTTACAGACTAGTTTCATTCCTCTATTGAAGTTTTTCCCCAACAGATACAAGTACAAATTCAAACCCGTTATTAATTTAATCCCATCTCTGCCGGTGTATATTTGTTCTTGCTGGAAGGTTGACTGTACAAAGTATTCAACATTGAAATGCACACATTTGTTTCGACTTAGCCATCGTTAAATATTAAAAAAAAAAAAGTAACACAAAACCAAAAAAGCCCTCCCCGTTTCCTCATGAAGTGCTTCATATCCCCTCCTACAGCTTCCTCCATTCTGGCTTTCCAAACTACACCCCGATATAGAGAGGATGTGAAGGCAGTAACAGGAGGAAGCAGAGAAGGGGATGCAGTTTGAAGAGGGTGGCGTGAGCAGGAAGTGGTACTGGAGCAGCACTGGTATCATAGTCCTCTCAGTCTGCTCCAGTTTTTTTCCTAGCTCAGCCACACCTGCCTCTCCCCTAAACGAACTCAATGGAGGCATGGGATGGTTGCAAAAGCTCGCTCTTGTCTGTTCCGCGTGGCAGAAACGGAGGAGGATGGCCAGAGAGCTGCTAGGAGTGGAATGGGGATGGAGCTCCACTACAATCCTCTCCCCAAGCCCTCTCAGCACTGCTCCAAGCCCAGACTCATTTCACTGCCGGCTACCGCTGCTGGATGCATCCTCGCCGGGCAGATCACCTCCAGCGTCATCGCCATCCGCTTTACGTTCCGTGGGACACCGAGGAACACCGCAGTTATAAAAATCGCTCCTCTAGCAGTAACATAATTCTAACAAAAATTCTAACATTTTTATACAGTTTCACGCGCTAGAAGTGAGGCAATGCCGCAGAATTTTAACAATACCTGAAAGATAAGATTAATGCTTGATATGCAGCACCATACATTTTTAATTGCGGTTGCATTTATAGCAGGTTCGATTTAGAAAACCCGACATTTTATGCCAATTCAGCCCCGCAAGCGACAGGGGGGGATGCTCAGTACTTCACATAGTCATGCTCTTACATCACATTTCATCATTTCAGGCAGTACTCCCGACCGTAGAGGCATTTTATTAAGACAATGACATCAAGAATTACACAGCAGAAAACACCTCCCCCCGTGCAAAGGCATCCCAGATCCACTTAATTTATTGTTAAACATTTATACCTCAAAAGAAGTAAAACTGCTCATAATTTACAAGCTTAATGAATCTGGTGGCGATTTCTAACAAAGAGATACTGCACCAATAGCCCCGCAGCCGATTCAGAGAAGAACAAAGCAAGACAAAGGCAATCCCAGAAAAGAAATTAGATCTATTTTGGGATTCTTACTTTTCAATTTGCTTTTTGGAGGGAGAATATCACTAGACAATATGTTGAAATTCTCCACCAACCGATCAGCAATTTGGCGTCAGAGTACGTTTTATAACGCTAAAAGCTGGCACTGCAGCAGTGCTCGCATCTCAGCATAAACGCCATCAACCTCTAAATTCCCAAAACCAACGAAATCCCGCGGATTCACACTTACTTTGCTCTCAAAATTCCAATTCCCGAAAGAAATCGTAGAAATAAGGTTTATCGAAGAGAAAAAGGAAAAAAAAAAGAAACGTGCTATATATACCCAAGGGCACTGGCTGTGTCCCACTTCCGCGGCTTAAAATTCTCCATTTTTAATTACCGCGTGCTTAATGCTGAAAGAATTCGGACGCGCCAGGAATTCAGCACATCCAGAAAGAGGTAACGAAAAAAAGGAGAATGGAAGGGGGGGGGGGAAAGCAGCGAAAAAAAGAAAAAAAGGAGAAAAAAAAAAAGAGGGAGAGAAGAAAGGGGGGGAAAAAGCCCGGGAAAAAGAGAAAGGCGCCCTCTCTCCCGCGCCCTCCCGCCCATGCTGCCGCTCGCTGCTGCCCCCGCTCCTTCCTGCCCTCCCGCGCCAGCCCCGCGCACTCGGCGCCGCCTCTTTCCTGCTCCGCTCCCTCCCCCGAGGGTCTCTGGCTTTTTTTACCGGGGGGATGCACGATTTTCCCGGCGCCGCCGCCGGCCCCTTCCTCCAGCTCCTCCTCCTCCTCCTCCTCCTCCAGGAAGAAGCCCCCTCCCGTATCCACGACCTTGGCGGGGGCCCTCACCCGCTGGCCGCCTGCGAAAGACAAACGAGACGCCGCGTTAAGTGCCGCGGCTGGAGCCGCCGCCACCAGGGGGCGCGCCTGCGCACCCCCCGTTCTTCCCCCACACCATTCCTCTCCTCTCCCCTCCCCGCTCCTTCCCAACCCCCCCCTCCCC
>NDXB01014429.1:0-25226 GCA_002631895.1 Agapornis roseicollis
GCAAGAAAGGGGGGGTTGAGTGAGTGAATGAGATGCGTGGTTGGTTGGGTTTAAACCACGACATGTATGTATCACTCCTGTAATCTCAGAGAGACGATCTGTAATGTCTGCTTGTTCATGTGTCCAAATTTTGGCTATAAAAATGCTAACCAGAAAACTGCACATTATCTTGTAGCATGGTCTTTCAGATTGCAAAGAGACAGGAGGGCTTCCTAATACCACACCTGGCCTCTATCTAACTAACTATCCGACATTTTAACACTTGTTTTCAGATTCAGGATACACACAGTACCTTCCCCTTACACTGCAGTTACCAAGGTTTTGTCAATAGTTGTGTCAGGACAAAAGAGGCTGAAGAGGTAAAGAAGCAGTATAGGAAGAATAATCATGGAAAGAATAATTTTTTTCTCATCTTTGGGGAAAAAAAAAAAGGACTGGGGGCAAAAAAGGAGGGGGAAAACAAAAAAAGAGGCCAAGCCCCCAGAATGGCAAAGAACATGCTGTCAGTGCCTGCTGTGCACATGGTCTATATGGTTTTATGTAGAAATATTGGAAACAGAACATGAATTTAGAAGTATTCAAGCATCACCTTCTTGCATAACAGGTGTTCATGGGACTCAATTTGAGTATCTTCAAACATCTTTTTATTGTGCTTGTTTGAGTCAGATATAGTTTTGATACAGCTCAAAACCATTCGTACTAATGTGGGTTCTGTAGTTTGGTCTTAAATGACACACATTCTATTTTGTTTTCTTATCTTCATTTATGTTATGGTTATTATCTAGAGCTTACAGGATCCTGTGAATAAACTAACAGAAAAAGCAGAAAAGGAGGACCTGCAGATTGAGAGCACCAAATCAGTACAAGATCAGCAGAGTCAGTAAGTTGCATGGCCTCTAGATTAATAAGTATTTTCGTCTATAATCTGCTTTGTGGTTGCTAAATTAACCAAACATTTATAAATGGAAATACAGACACAGCTAGTCTGATCACACTAGCTAATAGGAAGCTTAATACAAGAACTCCTGAAATGTTGTAATGTGTACATGAATAAATTCTAAGGTGAAATTAACAGATTTAAAAAGATCCATTAAAATTTTATATGTTTTTCATCTTTCTTAGCCGGCTTTCTCTTTATTTTTCAGCTTTTGCTTCATTTTTTTCTGTAATAAAAGAAATGGTAAACAACTACACATGGGAGAAGACATATGAGCATTACATTTCTCCCTTCAGCAGCATCTCCTTTCACCTGGGAATAGGATATGGATTTCTGATTGCTTTGAGCAGCGATTAGTTTTTGTAATGTATACAGCATCAGTTAGTAATCCAATGAAGCAGTAGGTACTTAGGGTAAAGTACATCTAAGTGCGCTGATGCCATCGGGGTTTGAGTTACCTGGTGCTCTGAGGTGAGAGAGGCACATGAATGAACTGCTATGGGGAGAGCAGAAGAGGAGAATGAGACGTGATTACTCCCATATGAGACCATCAGGATTCAGTTGCCAGGAGATGCAACATCGATACAATCCTGCTGCCACCTGTTGTTTTGACTGTCCCTGTTTAAAGTAAACAGCAAAGGATTAGTTGTCAAAAAGCAGAGAACAGCTTGACTGATCAGTGGATTTTGCTCAGCTATTTATAATGGATTTTTAAAGAGTTCTGTTTTCCAGTCCTATTTACGTGTTTAGATTCAAAATCACTGACCAAAACCAATTGGTCAGATTTGGTACTATTGAGATTAGAAAGGACTCGGACAAGTGCCATTTGACAGGTGGTTGTCTCCGCAGCACTTCCTTGAATATGCTGCATCTCATGTGACAATAACAAGCAATTTCATAAACTGTTCTCCTCAGTGTTGAATATAAAGGTCTAGAATGAATTTATGTTTTATGCAAGATGTGTGCATTTGAACCTACTAGCAAATACAGCAGATGACATGTCATGGTTGTGCTTGTATTTATTTATAGATAATCTTTTTTCTTGTCTGTCATGAAACTAAGGTGAAAAAACATGTCACCATTTTGCTGTCTAAACAAACCATAAATAAACATCTCAGATTCTAGAAGAATTACAAAAAACAAAGCTTTTAAAATCTGAAAACTTTCCACTGACGGTGAACATTCTTTATACTAGAATTTGGCCTGACTCTTAATTTTCCTCTTCTTTGCCACAAGCATATCCTCAGGAGCAGGAGAGGTGATGACTTCTGTCCTATCACTAGAGAATAGGAGGAATGTGCCTGCGCAGGCCTCTTAACCACATCAGCCTTGTGTCTGCTTCCTTCCCCGCTGGTTGAATAGCTTTACACAAAGTAACAGCAGTTCGAAAGTGTTCTAGCAGAAATTCTTTACTGAAGTGGTTACCTTTTATAAGAAGAATTGCATGTAAACCACAGCTTTTTATTCTGTCAAGAGGTTTTTCATCAACACTGCTCTTCCATTTATTTAGAGATCTGCTGCTATGGGACAGACTTCCCTGACTGTTGGGTTTTAGTTTTGTTTGGTTGGTTTGAGCAGTTGTATAACCTCCATGGTAGTTATGAAAGATCAAATCTGGAGAAGCAGACTACACTGTACTTCCCATTACAGAGATTTCGTTAGATTAAAAGCGAAAGGGTGGTAGGTTTTGATAGTCTTCAATCTGATTTTGGTTTTCAACAGATTTCTGCCAATGTAACATTAAAAGTTAACAGCAGACCAGCATATACAGCAAATGTGAGCACTCATCTGAACTACTCTTGGTTTCTTATTGATATGATTCTTTCATGATATGAGCAAAAAGAGAAAGAAAAAAAAATACTATTCTATAGCCTTAGAATTATTTTATCAATTTTTTATTATTTTTTTTTTTCAAATTAAGGTTGATTTCATTAGATGACGAGAGCCATACCAAGGAATCAAACTATTCAGGTATTTTATTTCTTTTTATCATAACTTCATAAGTGCTGTAATAGATGGGGGTTTTTTCAGTTTTGTTTATTTCCTATATATTCAGCTTCACCTATCAAATCCCTACAAATGCATGAAACTTAAGGCCAGAAAGATCAATTTAAACTGATCTCTTACATATTGTATCACACTGCAATTAATTCAATTATTGTCAGATAGGTTGAATAGCTTGTCTTCCAAAGCATAATTCTTACACTGGGCATGTCTTCAAGGAAAGAACCTACAGGTTAATCCCTGGCAGTGTTCAAGGCCAGGTTGGACAGGGCTTTGAGCAACCTGGTGTAGTGGGAGGTGTCCCTGCCCATGGCAGGGGGCTAGAACTAGATGATTTTTAAGGTCCCTTCCAAACCAAACGATTCTGTGATTAGTAGGTGTTGAGATCAAGAAAGCAGGCCACACCTAACATCATAGCTGACTCTACTCTGACAAGGGGCTTGGACAGGATGACCCTTGGAGGTTCTTCCAGCCTAAATAATGCCATAGCTTCAGTATATCTTTTTCTACTAAATTAAAGAGAGTGGAGGAAAATCATTTTAACATGTGATATTTTATCCTCCATTAAGATACTTAAAAGATACTACATTAAAATCAAGACTCTTTTCAAATCTTCATTTTGATAGGCTAACTATATTGATGTCTTGAAGACATCTTATCTACTCTTTATAGTTTATTCCACTGTACGGCATCCCTTTTAAAATCTGAAATACATAACTGCACATTTTTGATGTCTTGTTTCTAGAAGGCAAAATCACATTCCCATTTCTAAATCCAAGGTGATTATGTCATTTTTCTGCAACATCTAATTAGAAGCTCACATTTAAATTTGTTGTTTCTTTTTGTCACAGCTTTCTAAGACTCGTTCTTCCTTTCTGCAGCATGGCTTATATTCCTTATCCTTGAGATATATATAACTTAGCAGTATTAAATTCTCCCAGCTTTGGCTACAGCAACTGCGTGACTGGCTTGAATGACCACCTCTAATAGTCTGTTAGTTGTTTGCACATTATTTTCAGGAGTGATTTTGTGTTTACTTCCAGGTGACTGCTAAAGCTATTGAATAGCAATGGATATAACACTAAACTTTTCAGAGCTAAAATAGAAACACTTCTGCTTTGCAGTTATTTCTCCTAACAACTGTTTCTTGACATCTGTTAGTTTTCATGTTCCTAATCCATTCAATATGCTCATTCTAGATATTATGCAGCGCTAACCTTTTGTCTGAAAGGCTATGCAGTACAAAGACAAGTTGTTTCTAAACAAATATTTTTATCAAAGAAAACTCATCGTTCTATCAAAGAAATCAGTTGAGTTTTGTTGTTTTTTTTTTTTGTTTTTTAACTTGGTCTGCTTTCCATAAACCCACCTTTTATTACAGGAATATTTATTATGCTTATATTCTTTTGCTGAATCCCGTACTTGAACAGGATTTGGCTAATGTTTTGTCTTGAAGTAATGGTGAGCAACCAGCCCATAGTTGCCTACAATTAATGAGTCATCCTGTTAATTATTGTTGTTGTTTAGGTGTTTTTTGTAATAATGACACAGTATTAGGACTTTTCTAGTGTTTTGAAGTTTTACCTATTTTGCAGTTAGTTAGATCAGATACCTCTTTGATGAGATATTTTAATATTCTTGGATACAAAATCTGACTTATATTTTCTTAGCAGATGTTTTCTAGAATCTCAGTTACTTATTGGCTGTAAAATATTTCCCCATCATCCATAATATAAATACCTTGCTTTGTCTCTTTCCCCATCATCTCTGAAGGAGCTGAAGTACTTTGGAATACTTCTTCCTGCTCTGCTAAATTTTTCCATCTCCCTTTACTAGTGCGTCTGTGCCACTGCTAAGATTTTTTTTTTCTCCTTGAAGTACTCTGTAGGTACTGAAGTAATACAGATGTAGTGCTACTCGCATCTTAGTGTTCCTCATCAACTACTTTTACTTCATAACTTTCAATTGATTATAATTTGCTTTGCATTTTCTCTTACTATACTATGGATGTGTTTAAGGTTGTCTCTACCTTAAACTGAACTGAACTAACTGAACCTGCCACTGAACTAAGGCAGGCTTTTAACCTGCCACTGAACTAAGGCAGGCTTTTAATAACAGTTGTTTTTTCTTCATTACAGAGTTGTGGCTATTCATATCCCACCTTTCATGAACTTCTCTTTCACCTCCAACACACACTCCCCCACCAGTCAGTGTAGGGTTGGGTTTTTCCCCTTTAGCTTTGTTGCATTGTCCTTTTATGGAAGCATCGTGTATATTTGTCCTTATGCCTCTGCTATTTATATAAAGTATAATCAGATGTTACCATCAGTCCTTAAATGACCATCTGATTCATTTCTGTCATTGTCTTAGCAAAGCCTTGTTAAAATAACATAATTCAAACAGCAAGCTGTTCTTTTTCACTTAGTTCTGAACACACCTTGAAGTTTCTCTTGAAAGGGTTTGGCATTCAACTTTTATTACCCAACAGAGAATTTTATTTCTTCTTTTGAGCCTCAAGTTTGAGGCTTCCAGCAGATCTGCCTTCCAGGTCTGACAGTACTGAGACCAAGTCCTTCATTTGCCTTCAGAGCTACAGACTTAGCTGCCTAGAAGCTAGATTTCCTCAACAGTTAATGGAGAAAGGCATGTTCAGCAGGTAACTCATCCCTCCTGTGTTGCTACATATCTTAAATGGGATTACTGACCTGAGGGAGATGTCTTTCTCTTCACTGATAGATGGAATCTAGATGATTGGTTTGACTCCACATTTAATTTAAGAGACTTGCTCAAAACTAAAGGCAGTTATAGTTGGAGCGCCATGGTATTTTTTCACCTCTGATAGCCTATAACCTTCAGCTGTACATTTTCTCTCCTACTGGGAGAGAAATTAGCCCATTTATTTTTCTACAGGAGAAAAGGTGCTTTTTCTTATATACTGACCTGAGTGCTTTGGGGAAAGATTCCTTTTCCCCATTCCTAGGCTTGGCTTCATGAGAAGAACATAATTGCCAAGGAAGGTGATTTAAGGACTGATAAGGTCCTGGCACTTTTGTGCTCTCTGCTGGCCTTTATAAGTACAGGCTTCTAAAAGAAGTGTCTCTGCTTCTGGAGGACAGCAGAGACCTGTCTGATCCCTTTAGTCACTTCAGTTGGGTGCACTCAGCCAGGAGTTGGACTAGTGTGGCCGGTGGTGATTCCAAGGAAGTTTCCCCCCAGATTACTATTCAGAAGTTTGCCTCACTTCGTAGAAAAGCTTATATCTTGGGCCTTTCATCCATTGTTACCAGGTTCATTTTCAACATGAATGCCATTAGCCATTGCATCTTGATCTCGTAGTGATGTTGTTTATATGCATGGTATTGTGCAAAGTGCAATTTGACATGCTTATGGATTTTGATTGCAGCTGACGATGGCAGGGATGTCACATCTACGTTACAAGGAAATTGTAACTGCAAGCAGAACTCAGGTGAAGAGACTTAAGAAAACTGCCTTTAGATGTATAAATACTGATTGCCTGTGTACTGCAGATCTTCCCTTATTGTTTTTTCTTCTTTTTCTTCTTTTTTTGATTTAGGTGCCATAGATGACTTGCTAGACCTGCAACCTGAAGAAAATGGTATGAAACATTAGTGCATGTCTGGTTCATCTGCTTTTCTATTACAGACACCAAGTATAATTTTAATCTTAGATTATAATTGTTTTCATAATCTGAAAGGTTGAATGAAATTATACAGCTGCAATATTTAAACAGTGTTAAAGGAAACTCCATATACATGCAGAGGCACTATTCCTGATGCTGTGATGTGAAGTAAGCCTTACTGGGGATAAAATGCATTATAATAGGTGATTCAAGATTAGCTATACTAGAGTATATCAAATTTACCCCACTTAAGCAGGTTCCACTCTGTAAACCTTACCCCTCCTATAACATTTCACAAACTTTTGTTTTGGGTTCTTTAATTGTTATATCACAACTCTTAGCAACCAGATTTTACATCAGAAATGTGCACATCATTTTGGCATATTATGAGAACTGGTGACTTATTTGCATCAGAAATGTGCACATTATTTTGGTATAGCATGAGAACTGGTGACTTCTTTCAGCCAGATAGTCAATTAAATCAGTTATTCTATTCTCATACACATGAGAAGGCAGTTTTTCATTCCAGGCTCTACTCCTACCGTTACGCTTTTGTTAGATTTGTGGCAGCTCAAGGGGATGTGCTGGTTTGTTGATTGGGTTTTTTCAACAAAGGTTGCTGGTTTACCATATGTAAAGATCTGCCTAAAAGTTTTATATTGAGTTTTCATATGCACTAAGAGTACTGCCTATAATTTCTCAATTACTTTTCACTCATATATCTCGAAAAAATGAATAAAAACCCTTCAACAACAATAAAAAACAACTGTGGCAACTCAAAGAGCAAGTAAAGAAGCAAAGCAAAAAAATCCTGTTGTCAGGAATCCCTAAATCAGCCAGATTGAGAGAGTAATTAGGGCTCTTCAAAGCACTGCCTTCATGGCAGGTAAGGAAGAGAAAATTTGCAAACACCTCAACTTTGGATTTGCCATGGGCAGTCTCTTGCACTGTGGGGATGGGGAGATTACCCGTGCAGGGAATCAACCGTGAAGGCAGAAACAGGGAAAGTTCCTCAGCTGTCTGTTCAGAAGCAGCCCTAATCTGTGGCTAGAAGAGGGAGTCATGACTCCTTTTCTGTGATTAATAAAAAGAAGGTGAGTGCATATCTGATAAAGGTCTTTTTTTTTCTGGTTTTCCCCTAACTCAGTTCCATTCCTTGTTGGACCTTCTTAGTGGAGATACAGATAATGCATACAGTTGTTGGTCACACAGGTTTAGCTGTGTCAGTTGGAAGGCTATTTTTTATTAAGTCGAAGAGTTAATCAATAGGTAAACAGCTGTGGGATAGCTACGTCAGATAAGGATGAAGGGGGCCTATAGGGAGGCTGGGGAGGGACTCTTCATTAGGGACTGCAGTGACAGAACAAGGGGTAACGGGTTCGAACTGAAACAGGAGAGGTTTAGATTGGATATAAGGAAGAAATTCTTTCCTGTTAGGGTGGTGAGGCACTGGAATGGGTTGGCCAGGGAGGTTGTGAGTGCTCCATCCCTGGCAGTGTTCAAGGCCAGGTTGGATGAAGCCTTGGGTGACATGGTTTAGTATGAGGTGTCCTTGCCTATGGCAAAGGGGTTGGAACTGTATGATCTTAAGGTCCTTTCCAACCATAACTATTCTATGATTCTATGATTATGTTAATATTGCAATATCAGCCATTTACCCTAATTTTACACACTATCTAGCTTTAGACTAGTGAATGTTGTATTATTTGAAGTGAAGCAGTTCAGTTAGAGGTACCTTTTTGTGTGTTTCAGAGCCAATTCTTTATCCTGTGTTTCCAATCATGTATCATTGTAAATGTTTTAGTTTCTCTTCCCATTTTTTTTTTATTTTTACCAAAAAAAATGAGGTGTGTTTGCAGTGAGCGTTGCTAGAGGCTTTTTTCAAACAACTACAAAAATATAATGACATTCCTTTTTCAGTGTCTTATTGGGAATTTGGGGCTTTTATCCATGGACATTTATAAGCTTAGGTCTGAATGTGCAGACAGAAAAAAAGGATTTTGACTGAAAATGGGCAGTGAAAACAGAAACAGTAAAAGAAATAATAGAACATTTCTGGGTGAGGTGAGTAAGTCCATATCATTCTAGTAAATTGCAGAGATACTACATGAGTAATATCTCAAGAAGAAAGACTGATTTCAAGATGACATTTATTGCCAACAAGAGTAGAACTTAACACTGCTTACTTGAGGTAGCCTGAGCATAGGCACCACCCTGTCCTCCCCTGCCCTGGGTGTATTGTCCCTGTCAGAAGATTGGAAGGACAACTGCTGAGATGAGAAATGATGACTCCTCTGATTTCTGGTGGTCATTCACTCTACAGCAAGACCAGCTTATCAGATGTAAAGCTGTATGTGGTACTTTCTCCCCCAGTAAAAATGGGACTACTGCAATGGGATGCCCAGGCGAAGCAGAGTTTTGCACTGAGCTGTGTTGCTGCGAAGCTTTCGTTCCACTGTAGGTCATTTGTGGTTAGGTGCAGTGCTGGCAGTATGTCTTAATAGATCTGTTACTGATGACGCAGCCTCTGCATCATCCCCTGCAAGCCTTCCAAGTTCATGAGGGGGCCTCCTGAAATCACCTTCAATATGGTGATGCCCTGTAGAGATCAGAGTTCTTAAGTGCCTTTGAATTAGCAAATGTGTTTTCCCTACAGAAGGCTTTACCCCTCTGCCTCACCTGGTGAATAACTTGAGGGGGATTGTAGATGCTTGGACAACATTAACATGCTTTGCTGTTTATCTGAAGAAGGGAAAGTAGCCATAAAATTCATAAGAACAAATTGTCTTCTATGGTATTTTAGTTCTAGTCTAGTGGGAACATCAGGAGAATTGACGTGTTTGTAATGTTTCTATTTCCAGTTTTTGAGCCTTGTCAGGGCATACAGAGGTATATAAAAATGTGAATTAGAATGGAACTGAATCTCAGAGCTGACTTCAGTAATGAATAAAATCCTTATGTGTTGGTTTGTTTGTTTCTTGGTACGTAGGTGTGGATTCTGACTCATCTGCCTATTTTAAAACAGTTTTGTGCTTTTTTTCTCCTCTGACTCAACTTCAGCCATTTCATTATAAATTCTTACAGCTATTGAAAGGGAACTTTCCTGAGAAAGCACTTGCATTTAGATTAAATGGCCTGTTGCAACCACTTCGCTACTGTCAATCTTTTACCCCAGCCAGAAAGGGTTAAAGACATCTTTGCAAGTTGTATGCAACTTGGAGAGCTCAGCTGATTTACCTGAACTTTGGAAAACTGAAGTTGCTTCTGTGCCTTACCACAAGTTTGAAGCAAGCATAATTAAGATAAACTGATCTGGCTATCAGTAACATAACATTATCAACATTGTTAACTACCATTTTTGTACTCTGTGTACTCCCACAGTGGAGCTCTATTTTCCAAGTACAATAACTCTTGGGCTTCCTTGGTAGTTCTTTCACTTTCCAAACATTTTGTAAGCTAGAGAAAAGGATTACAATCCCGGTTACATGTTTCATGTATTTTATTAACATTTCTAAAATAGGAAAAATATATTTTAAGGATTAATGGCTCAAGTGATCTAAGAGCTTCTTCAGCTGCAGTACTGGTGCTAGAAAGCTAGCAAGGGGAATTAGAAGGAAAGTGGCCCCAGTTATTTCCCAGCAGCCTAATAGAGGAAAAATAAAGATACTGCAACACTGACCAGTGTAGAAATCTCACTCTCTGTTGAGTTACCTGTTCTTATGGGGAAATAGCAAAGAACTCAAGCACTGGTCAGAAGGTCATAAAGGTGATCTTAAGTGTGTTCTCACAAAATTCCAGAATAATCCCCAACTTTCATTTATTTAAAATTTGTACCGTTCTTGGGGTTGACAGCTTTACATAATACTTCAAAAAGCAACATAAAAGTAGTCTTCTCCAGTGTTTTAAATGTTAGACTATGTTTGGTGTGATGTTCAGTAGATTTTTTTTAAGCATACTTGTAATACTGGTTTCAATGAGAAATGAGTCTTAACAGCAGTGAGGTTATCTAAGATAACTGAGGAATTACTTGTTGAATAAGCTACGAGTCCAGATGTCTGAAAGAATTAGGTTCTCAAATAGAAAACAGCAAATATTCATGTAAGAATACTCCATCTCCCTTAACATGCAAACCATAGATTGGATATTTTTGAAAGGTTCCTTCTTTTCTTTGTTTATCTAAAAAGTTATTTCTCTTGACTCTCTTGTTCTGAGACAGCTTCAAAGAATCAGTTTGTGAGGTCCGTGGAGTCAGAACCTGCTGATAACATGGTGTTACTGAATGAGATTCTCAACGCTTCCTCCCCAGATGATGGGGAATTCAGCAAAGAGTGGACAGCTGTTTTTGGACAGGTTGCACTTGCTGATCTCACCATGAACTCTTCAGCTGGAGATATAGAAAGTACTTCATCATCTGTGGCACCAACACCATCAGGCTACTTGCCATCACAACTGTTAGACCAAAACATGAATGACTTGCAGTCATCTTTACATGGTGAGAACTCATCTTACTCTGCTAGTGTTTCGGTTTTAGGGTTTAGAGTATGGGTTTCTGCTATGCGGAAGCTTATGTGACAGCTTATGTTGTGCCATAGCTGCAGAAACCTTCAAGTTAAAGTACAGTGTGGCCTGTAGAAAAAAATGTGAGTAGCGTACTTGTTTTTCTAGCTATGCGCATTCAGTGGTTTTGGATGAAGTACCCAAAACCTGAAGTCAAAGTTACTGTCTTGAATGTTTTCATTGAGTTTCTGAAGTGGTTTGTAGGCCTTTGAGATTTGTTTTTTTTTACTGTAACAGAAAATCTGCCTGAGTTGGTTTTCCTGCTTAATTCACAGCTGTCTCTGTTAAGGGGCCAAAGAACCAAAAACGATGACTGTATTTTGCCTGGGAATACTATTTTTAAACAATGTGGTGAAAATCAGTTGCATTCATTCATTTTCTGGGTTTTTTGTTTTGTTTTGTTTTGTTTTGTTTTGTTTTTTTCCTGATGCATGCCATACTCTTGTGTGCAGGGTTATAGCTGAGGATAGAATGGGTTGTCTCATCCTAGCAACCGTACAGGTGGATTCCTCTTTTTAGGCTGGTTATCAACTCTTCCTTTGAGAGATGCGATTCTTTCTTTCCCTTTTATTCTATACAGTTTATTTTCTTGGGTTTTCCAAGCTGTTGGTGGGAGGAGAGGAAAGAGGGGGGGAACTAGGGCAGAGCTTTCCTGCTGCTGCTTTGGCTTTGAGGAAGGGGGGAGGAAAGCAGACTGGTGATAACCAGCCAACAGCAATCACCTTCGTCCTCCCCACAGTCCTGCTAGATTTCTCCAAGGGCTTTGCAGGCTGGAGGAGACCTTGCCTTTTTAGGCTCTAACCCAACTAATTTAAATCTCATTTGGGGAAGAGTGTTGTAGGAAAGACTGGCAGACTGATTCTGTCCTAAAGACTACTTCTTGGAACCCATGCAACTGGTATAATCATACATGATGTAAAATGACCTGTGACATTTTGGCAAGAACAAAGGCAGGCAAATTTACCTTATAAATACAGTTACCACCAGCACCCCTAAAGCCAGATACTTATGTTCACTGACTTCAGCATTTAAATGGAAACTGGGGGAGCAAAATTTGCAATGATGCACAGTTTTAGATGAACTTCTATGATGAGGGCATGCATACATGAGTATGATTGATAGAGTGAAGAGGGACTGGAAGAGTGTAGGATTTGACCTCATAACATATGAGCTGAAAAAAAATCAAGAGTTTAGTCATTGCATTGTCAAACAGTTTGTGACAGAAGCAGGCATAGTATCTATTGAAAGGGGAAAAAAAAGCATGAAAAAAACCTTTTCTTGACAGAAACATAAAGAGATTTTAAGCAATGTACTTAAAATGGCAACAGAAATATTATGGGATTTAATTTTTTTCAGAGTTTTTACGTGTTTTTGTATGTAAACATGTTTTTGAGGTGGAGATGAAAAGCGGGCTGGGTATCCTTTCTGGGGCTGTTGATACAGCTCTCATTTGCACAAGACACTGGCATTGGCTGTGCTGTTTGCACTTCAAAATCTGAGCCCAGGTATTTTGCATTCAAGGAATGCTACGAGTGGAAAATCCATTCCAGTCAGCATGGTATCTCGAAACCTTTTTGAATAAGAAAAGGAATAAATCTGAATTGAAAGAATAAAACATGTTGATGTTTCCAAACGAATTTCCAGGGTTTTGGCAAAAGATTGTAGTCATTGATCTACTGGCATTTGAAAACTCAGGGCTAATCAGCTGAGTGACTGTTTCTGATAACCACTATGTTCCCAGTTGACTCTGGTTGCCAAGTAAAACTCATTTTTTAAACTAGCTTTCATAGACTATCTTCCCTTTTAAGTTTTGTGCTTCTCATTTGCTAACAGAAGGTGAAATGCTGAACATTTTATATCTTGTCAAATCTCAGATTTAATCTTAAACTGCGTTCACTTCATAGCGTTTTTCATCATCTGATCAACAAATGTGGAAACAGAGACTTTGTTTCATTTTTTCTAGCTGCAGTTTAGCCCTGTCTCAACCTCCAAGCTGCAGGTATTACAGAATGAATGAATCAGGGATATTTTTACTGAGGACTTGGGATACATCTCGAACTTTTTTTTTCCCCTCCTAGTTGGTAGGATTGCTTAATAATGATTCGGTGTGAGGTGCTACACTGGAGCCTCAATGTTGCATACTTCCTGTGTGAATTTGGCCTTAAGACCCTAAAGATTCTTACAACTCACATGCTTAACTTTAAGCACATTAACTTTTCTATTGACTTCAGTGGGATTACTTACTTATTTTACGTTACACACGCTCATAAATCCTTGGGGCTTTGTTTTCTCTCTGCCTCAGATCTTAATCTGTAAAACAGGCACAATGCTATGCAGGTTATAAACTGTTATGATCAGGAATTCCCAGCTCGGATTTTTGTCTGGCTGTATTTATAGGCAGGATCTATCACAATGAGACTTTGAATTGTTATAAGACTACCAGGTGCTGGTTTAAAATACATATAATTGTGTGTGCATATATATAAGAAACAATGCATGCTCGCAAGAAATCTTTTATATTCTCCTCCAATTGTAGCTTTGTAGCTTGGCTGTCTTTTCACTTTTTCAGCATTAGCTTTCTCTTCCATGAAGGTTATGGCTCCATTTATTTATTCAGACCACTAAGGGCTCCTCTTTATCTTCCCTACATGTGCATATATTCTAGTTGGTAAGAAAATATGCAGCTCACCATTTCCATTTCGAAATTTAACTGTGGTAGCATTTGTGAAGATGCTAGCTAAAAAGTAAGCTGTTTGGTTACCTTGCTGTCTCAGCAATAATCTTTTGTCTAGTCATGTAACAAAGCCATCCTGTGAACAGGCAAACCAGAACAGGCTTAGGGCCAGCGACTGTTTTCAAATCGATAGGCTGCAGTTGGTTTTGTTTGTTCTCTGTAGTTCACTGTGAGTGGACACTAAAAACATAATTCATGAAGGTATTTAATAAACATTCTGGCAGAATCCCCAGGTACTTTTGTAGGTGGGTAAGTTAATTATGAAAGCATCACAGCTTTTCTGAAGCATTTTTGGTTGGATGATTTTGTTGCTGCTGTTAGGTTCTTTCTGTTTCCTAAGTGGTACTTAAGCTACCTGTGTTTCAATGAACAGAAAACCAGGCCACACAGCATCTCTCCCAAGGGATGGCCATGCTACTTACCTAGCCTTAGTCCAGGGACTCAAAAGGAGGGCTCTAGAACAGTTAAGTGGTCTGCAGTGTTTTGTTCTGTGGTTTGCCAGTCTCATCAGTGTAAACCAACATCAGTGAAGTCTGGAGGAGCCAACTCCTGATCTCACTGAAGTCACTGGGACTTGCACAGAAAGTTTCCAGGCAGCACTCCCATTCATTTCTATGAAATTAGGATTTGGCCCTATTCACTTAATCCATTCAATTTATCCATTGCCATCCATTGACATGTGAAAATACTTTCTAGCAATGCATCTCCATACACCCCCAAAGCACTGCAGTTTACTGTAGTTTTGTGTAATGTCCTCTGCCATACTCCTCGCTTGTAACACAAGCAGAGAAAGTGCCTAGAATAGTATGGCATTCTGAAGTGTTAGGGCCATATTTTCCATTATTTATGATTAAAATGCTCTTATTTGGAAGAGTAAACTGCAAAATCTCTTTTTCAGGGGGCACAGGCTAACTCATAAGCTTTTATCACCCTTGCCTAGAACAAACATATGTGAGGACTTTGCATCCAGATTTTGAAGAACTTTTTGTTTCTTTAGAGATACAGAGGATATTTGTGGCTTTAAATTTTCTTCTTAATTCATGTGATTTTATACAAACGCTGTTCTTGCCACGTTTTAATAACACAGCTTGAGCTTCAGACCTTTTATATTCAAGATAAAGTCAAAGAGAGACGAGAATTGGAGAGAGGAAGGGGTTTTGTGACTTACATGGCTGTTACAGTAACTATCAGTAAAGTACAGCAACTGAGTATTCGTATCTGAAGGGGAGTGGAGGAGGGGGGTGGAAATACAAAGAGATTAGAAAAGGATGTGAAAGCATGAACTTGTAGAAAAAACAGACTGGATAAGGAAATGCTAACTGTGTACAGATGAGTATTCTGTTTGTTCATGCTGCAGAGTTAGATATACCAGTTCTCTGAGATGGATGAATGGATGGATAATTAATCAAGCTATACTTAAAGGAGATGTTACTGAAAGCAGAAATGTGACCTCCAATCTTCTAAATGTGATAAAGCTCAGCTTTTTCCCTAATACATTTCTGAACTAGGGGTACGGCACCTGTTCTTCATTTTGCTTAGTTCATCTGGCATCATTAACTGTATTTATCATTACTCTCTTGTAGCTATGGAATATGCATATAAGAATAAGAAATTGTTAATACCCAGTTTCACTTTTTCCTGCATAGTTACTCTTTTCCTGATGAGATGACCCTTTCAGATGAAGAACGAAGAAATGCTCCATTAAAACCTAGTTTTAAGTTAACTCAAAGTAGTGCATCTTGAATTCAATTCTTCAAAGTCCTTTTCAAGAAATTTTTTTCACATAATTAATTATTTCAAAATAAACTAAAAAAATCTGGGGTCTCCAAATATTTGTTTTCTGGAATAGTTGACAAAATGAAATTCTTTGGAACTGTACATAAAGGAAGAAAATATGTTTAGCATATGTGATATTTTCACCCAAATATAAGTGATACTCTTCTCCCTGTGGCTGTGCTTGACTTAACTGCTTTACTAGCCATACAGGGAACAAGTATTAACTGTGATTAGATATAAGAAACAAGAGAAAGTCTTCTTTTTTAGCCAGGTTAAAGGTTTGGAAAGAGTACAGTTGCCCTGAATCTAGAGGTGATGGAACTGATCCACAGATATTCTTTTCTTAAGGATGTTGCTTGTCTGAAGTATCTGCCTCCAGATTTCTTGTGTACAAGGAAAGATATGAACCACCATAACCATAAATGTCATGTTTTGCTCAGTTGTATGATGTGTGCAGTGTGCTGCCAGACACTTAGATTTAACAGTCATTTTTCATGCTAATGCTGCTGTATTATTGAATTTTAGGATGGGCAGCTAACAGTGTGAGCCCGCCATCCATACCACAGCCAGCACAGAAACCAAACAGCCTGAATGTGAATGCTAACAAGACACCCCCCTTGAGAGGTGATTCAGTCATGCATTTTTTCAGTTACTTTGCTTTTCCTTTTTAGCTGCGACTCTTGTATCATCCCGATTACTCTATCTTCCAGCTACTCTATGGTAGTAAAACCTACATTTATAGCAGTTACATGTCAATAAGGTTGTGCTCAGTAATGAATCACTTTGTTTCGATGCTGATTATGTGTACCTGTATTTCTTTGGTAGGCTTCAGTGCTTTTAGTATGTCAGGAGGGTACTCTGTATTACTATGTAATAAGGGAGTTGAAACTAAGTTTCTTCTACTACTTTAATTTTGAGTCACACAGAATAGCATCTGCATACACGTTGTCTATGCTAAGCAACGTTTTGAAGCTCTAGGAAGATATTGTGGCTAAAATACAGGCTACTGATAAGGCAGAAGAGCCCTAATTGCAAGTTTTGTTGATAATGTATATCAGTAATCATCTGCTTTTATAAAAAATCAAATAATACACTCTAATACTAGAAGCTGTACTTGGGACTAGCTCTCAAACATATCCCCTCTCTCTCCAACCAATACCTTCCCATTAAACTTTGTACCAGATGAGTAATGACCTTTTGTGGTCATATATAGGGCGGGACAGAACAGTTGCACGAACTGGATTTAGGCAAAGGAGTTTAGTCCTGTAATAGAGGTTGAAAGTAAAATTTGCCCTCACTTTCCTTTTACTTTGTTGCAGGCATGCAGGTACATTACATACAGATAAAATACCTTTCGTGAAATGAAGCTAGACAAGTTGAGATTGTTTCTACTTTCAAGTAGAGCATTCCTGTACTTACCATGGTAGGAGGCATACAAAATGCACAAGCAGACAGATGTAAAACATTTGTTCTTACTAAAGTTCTACGTTCAGTTAAAGGTAGTGTTTTAAAATGCCATCACTCATTCTCGTTTTCTTTTCAGAAGTGCCCTTAGTAACAAATTAGACAATAGCATAGCGTTTGTTTGACCTCAGTCAAACATTCAGTCAGTTTTGTTTTAAAATAGCTGACAAGTCTGTACTTTTTTCTTTTTACTTGGGTTTTTTTGTTGTTGTTGTTGGTTTTTTTTCCAGAGCCTACAAAGAATCCTAAAGACTTGACTGCCTGGTTCAGTCTCTTTGCTGACCTTGACCCGTTATCCAATCCTGATGCTGTTGGGAAAACTGATAAGGAACACGAATTGCTGAATGCATGACTCAGCTGCCTATGGTAACTCACATTCTTCCATTCGTCAACACTATTTTGGAGTTTTAAAAAAAACCTAAATGAAAGTTAGTATGCTGTTGTGAAACTATGAAGTATGTGCCATGATAATAAAACTAAAGGGAATGAATCCCCTTTTATATAGGTACAGTTATTTGCTCTTGTTTTGTATAAAGAGTTCGCATTTATTTTCTACGTGGATTTACAAAAATGAGGTGAAGAATTAGGGCAGATTTCTTGCCAAATTAGATTATCAGCTGAAACACTGTCTTTGCCTGAGGTGATGCAAAGCTAACACTGGAGTGAAATACAAATTGCAGACCTATTTTTTTATAATGTTTCTTGAGTAAATAAAACCCAACATGTAACTGGGGAGGCTGCATGAGTCAGACAGCTATCATGTATGTAAAATATATATCAATGCTCTGTTGAAATGCCAACTAAATCTCTTTTGTTAGTACTTGCAGTGAAAAACCTGTGCCAGGGCTAATTATTGAAGAAATGCAATTGAGTCCATGCAGCCATGGAAATTGCACCCTTTCTGATTTAACTTATTAGACAAACAGCACGACATAAGTAGAAGTCATGCCCAGCAGGCTTCTTTTCTGAGGTTTCTCTCCATTGCACCAACAGAATTGATACCTGTTTGCAGAAGTTTCTGACAACTGATGCTTTACCATGCTTTCAAAACATTCCTATTTCTGTTGGAAGTATTTTTCATCCAGTTTCTTTCTGAAGCATGTGTTATTTTGAGCTTGCTGTGACATTAACTCTTTAATAAAATGATTTTGACAAAAAGGACCTTTTATTCCCACTGGAATGCTGGGGCACTGTTGAATTGGTACATAACAAGCATCTGAGAATAAAACATGACCAGTTTTTAGACAGTACCTAGTAACTTGCCCTGTTTCAGAATAGTAATCCAGTGGGGCAGTATGACAATTTGAACTCATTCAGTGTCCCTTTGCTGTAAAATGAGAGTGGGGAGGCAAAGGAGGGGAAAAAGGATGTAGCAGTAGTCATTTAAGAGCACAGGTTGTGTGTGCTGTACTTTTGCAATTTATTATATTTGGCTTTTTTTTTTAATTCAGTTTATTTTCCTTTTATGCTGGGGAAGCTTTTCGCTACCAGTCTACTAGATAACTACATACCTGCCCTGGAAACCTGAAAACAGCGATGTAAACATAGGAGTAAACTGAATTGACCTGCTTCTTCTCAAATGCAGCACGCATCATTGGCAGCCACACTAAGCAGCATGAATGTGCACTTGACTATGGGGGTTGGACTGACCAGAGTTCACCTGGCTGAACCTTCAGCGCCTTTGAAACACCCCTGTTCGAAACTGTAGGTCTGGAAGCGTCAAGGTACTTCAATTTTTGCCAGAGAAATTCTTCAGGGGTTTAGCAGAATATTTTCACATAGAGCAGTTGTTTCTTTGTGCAGTACCCGACCCACCCATGTTACCAGCACTGAGGCTGGTAATGAAGGCATAGGAGCTGATGCAGATGTCTGGCTGTTTCTACAGATAAAACTTGATTCCTTCCACAGCATTTCCTGGTGTTTGGTACTGGCAGCCCCTTGTTCAGTAAGCTGTCTTTTGTGAGATGCATAACTTCCTTGAGCATGGCAGGGGTAGCCTGAACTCCTGACTTTGTGCTTCAGCCTCTGGCAGTAAATAAGACATCTACAAAGTGGATTAACTGGGAAATACCTAAGGTTTACGCTGGGGTGCACTTACGCTTATGAGTGCTAGTTTGCACTCATAACGTGGGATTTTGCTCAAAGTCCTCTTCATCTCAAACTGTAATTATCTGCAATGCCAGGAATATTAGCAGCTCAAGGGATAGACAGACTGTTTTCAGTCCAACTCAGTTACCGCTGAAATCATAAAACAAATTCTTGCAACTTTAAGCAAGTCTGTGGTTGCTAAATTTGCTCTGGATTACATTTGCCTTGATAGTTGCTAAAACACTTGTGGACAATCTACTCTAGCATTTTTAGTAGCTGAAGCAGTTAGGCTAAAAGCAAAGATGAGGCTGTACTGCCTTCAAAACAGCTAATGAACTCCTCTAAGACATTAAAAATGTTTGGGTTTGGTTTTTAGGTCACAGATTTTAGACTTCCAGGATTTAAATCAAAACCCCAAAAAAATCTCATGCCTTGATTGGAACAATTGAGGGCATTGCACAAGTTCACCTGAAGATGCTCTGAATCCTCGTCATGACTTCAGGTAGAAAAACATCTGAACGATCGTTCCTTTTACACAAGAAAAATATGGCTGCAGGGTTGGTTTCTTCTCCCTCCTCCCCCCAGCCTGCACTATTCATAAGCTCATATTAAGGTTCCGTAACCTTAGCTTTGAATTCTCAGTCTCAGCTCTGGGCAATTTTCTCACACTTTCAAATGAAAAAAAAAAAAAAAAAAAGGAGTCAAAAATATTTAAAATAGGGTTGATTTTGNAGGTTCCGTAACCTTAGCTTTGAATTCTCAGTCTCAGCTCTGGGCAATTTTCTCACACTTTCAAATGAAAAAAAAAAAAAAAAAGAGGAGTCAAAGATATTTAAAATAGGATTGATTTTGCTTAAAAAAAAAGCAATTGAACTCCCTCTGTACAATGCATTATTATCACGGACATTTATTGAGCTGCAAACTGGAGCATCCTGCAAATAGGCTTTTGTTTTCCAGGCAAAAATCTTAATGCCAGAGTAACAAGCAATACTTCCCCACTTGAGATGAGGTGTAGGGCACGTGCGTCCCAGCAGCCTGGGCTGCGGGGTCACTCCACGCCTCAGTGCTGCTGGGAGAGACTTTCTGTGATGCTGTAGCGGGGACAACAGGGTAGTTCGTCATCCTGATTGATTGTTCTTACCCCCATAATGTTCATCTTGGTTTAATGTGCTTCATTCCCGTGGCTTAGTCTGAGTTAGTAGTGGTTTGGTTTAAAATAAAAAACAGCTGCAGAGCCCCTATGGCGGTTGAAAACAGAGGTCATTGATTAACTGTCTTTATCAGGAAGTTTATTAAAGTTGATGTCATGGATTTTGGTAAGTCAAGGTTTCTACAAATCTAAGAAGAGCTGCTCCAGGGAACTCAAGCACGCGCTTTGAGAACGGAACAGCTCAGAGAGAAAACTAACACGTAACTTCTTCAAGTAACTTTTCTGGCTTTGTTAAGCAATCAAAATTCACTTCCAACATAGTATAATATGACTTACCTTGTTCCCATCTGCTGGTTCCATATCCAACATTGCATGGGCATGACACTGTTGTATGCCAAAGCGGGACCACCTGGCTGCCAGCAACCACCTGCCTTCCCCCAACACCCTTTTTTAAATGGATGCCCTTCAAATGTTAGGGGCTCCACATGCTAGAAAAAACAGGACTGCCTAAACAACAAGGCAGCAGGGAGTGGAGAAGGAGCACAGGAAGCAGGTTTGCTCCAAGTGGGAATAACAGCAGGCCTACAAGCCCTGACAGTTCCAGGATCAAAGCCTGGAAATGCTCAGTAGAGCCAGAGATTAACATGAAGACACAGTTCTCAGGTGTTGTGCATCATGATGAGCTTTCCCAGGGCCTCTGTCTCTTCCATTTGACATCACATCCCACCACAGTGTCATGGGATACTGGATGAGGACCACTGAGGAAGAACTGGTGATTGTACTGTCCATGCTTGCTGCTAAGAGTGTGTGGGGTGGAGTAGCCCCAGGGCAAAGGAAGAAGAGCTGGAAGGACTCATCTTCTCTGAGTGCAGTTCCCAAAGAGTTTTCAGACTAGCTGCAAGGCACTGACATGGTAAAGGTGCAGCTCCTCATCACTTCTCCAGGCTCCCTTCCTGCAGTTACTGCTTCCACCCATGTGGCCCAGCACAAGCTGCATTTTTCTCCCTGCCAAGTATAGAAGAGCTGGGCGGTGCAGTTTGGCCCAGCCCTGCTGACTCACCTCCTCTGTGAGGACTAGTTGCAGGCTTTGGACTTGGGCTATAATAAGCCACAGCCAGGTAGGGACCCAGAGTATTTATAAGGGTTGTTTACAGGTATGTAAGTAACCAAAAGTTGAGTCCTCACTGCAGCCCAGGCACACTATCTCATCTAGCATTTGCTGTATATCCCTCTCTGGTTAGCCTACTTTCTGCTCCTTGTAAATGGCGTATTTTTAAACAAGCCACCATATGGGAAGGCAGGAAGCAGAGCAACAACCAGGCTTGACAGTAGCCAAGCAGCAGAGGGTCTGCCTCATCTGAGAAGCAGAAATGCTGAGACAGTCCAGTGCCATGCTGGCAAACCAGGTACAAACAAGCTGCTTCTCACTGCTGGGGCTGCTGGCATCGCTCTGCATGTGCTCAGTGCACAGACATCAGCTGCCATGGTGCACAGGAAGCGAGCACCATGTCCACACACACACTCCCATGACAGTAAATGAGGGTTCTATGGGCAGACAGGCCCTGCAGGTTCAGCAGATTTCACCTTGGGAACCCATCCAGCCTCCAGCTCCAAGGCAGACTGATGTTACAGTCAATCAGACCATTACCCAGGTGTTCATTAACAGTGCTCTCCTAAGCATAAAATTGACTTTTCTCCTCATTGACTAATTAGAAACCAGTATAATCTTCCCTTTAAGTAATACAAGGTATTTGCCTGCACAGGAGCCCACCATGTTAGACATGCTGGAGGGAGTCCAGATTAGGGCAGGGAGATGCTCCAAGAGCTGGAGCACCTCTGCTATGGAGACAGGCTGAGAGAACTGGGCTTGTTTAGCCTGGAGAAGAGAAGGCTCTGTGGAGACCTTATTGTGGTTTTCACGATATAAAGGAAGTCTATAAGAAAGACTGAGAGAGACTTTTTACCAGGGCCTGAGGATAAGGGGTAACAATTTTGTGCTGAGAAAGGGGCAGGTTTAGATTATCTCCTAAGAAATTCTTGCCTGTGAGGGTGGTGAGGCATTGGCACAGGTTGCCCAGAGAAGCTGTGGCTGCCTAATCCCTGGCAGTGTTCAAGGCCAGGCTGGACGGGGCTTTGAGCAGTCTGGTCTGGTGGAAGGTGTCCATTGCAGGAGGGCTGGACTAGAAGACCTTTAAAGGTCCCTTTCAACCCAAAAAGTCCCGACCCAAACCATTCTTGCTAAGACAAAGCAAGGAGACTGCCATTTGCTGTGCAGCAGCATACAACTCCTATCAAGTGCATCAAGTTTTAACTGTTCTACCGTAGCAAAAGCTTGGTGTGTCCAACCTAGTAGTTAAGCCACAGCGGAAGAGTATGAAGTTTTGGGTGCTTTCAAAAGTTATAATATTTAAATTAAAAAGAGAGAAGTGTGCTATAGCTTGGAGGGGAAGGCCTGGCTCATTCTACCTGCCCCAGCTATTTACACTGGTTGCTGTTGGAATCTTTATGGGGTAATGAATACCAAAATGGGAGGAGAAAAAAAGTAGAGAAGAAGTGACTACAGACCTACCTCAGCTGTTAAGGAAGTTACAGCCAGCCTTCCCTTTGAACAGAAGTCTTTACCCCAGCCCAGAAACCTACTGTAGGGTCTATCTTTCATTTTGGACTCCCACGGCAGTAGGAAGGGCCCCAGGACAGGTGCTGGAAGCCATATGCTTGCTTCATCAACAGGCTGAAGAGAGAGGGGAAAAAAACCCCTTTAGAAGTGCACAACGTGCACAATGAAGTCATCCACCCTGTCTGCATCTAGGTGGGTGGGTAACAGCTGGCTGCAGGAAACAGCACACCGAATGTAACCGGAGCAGGATCCGACAAGGGATAAAACCCAAACTCCTCCTATTATTCCATATGCAATCCTCGGAATGAATCCTTTACACACAAGATGCAGAAATTACAATCATGGGCCACTGAAGTGCTCACTTTGCTGTTAACAGCTGCCTGTGTGGTCTTTCCATGGTCATCTCCGCCTTGAGCTTGAGTACCAGAGCTCTGTAACACCGGAGTCTGACAACAGAGCATGATCCTCACCGGGGCAGGGCAATAGCTTAATTTGATATTAGAAGACAAGAGAGATCCAAAGAATGAGACAAGCCCTGGAAGGGTTTTCCTGATCTCCAGTTCCGCTGGTCTTAGGCTGGCCCTGGAACTGGCAAAAGCAGCCAGGGCTGCACAGGAGCCAGAGGCACACGAGCAATCCAAGGCTTTCCCCCCAGAACACCAGCCTGTGCTGCTATGTCACAGAAACCTGCCCAGGGTTCGGGTTCTTGAGCATCCCAAACCCACCTCAATGTGAGCCACTGCTCCGCAGTGTCCCGGCAGGGCCTTTCCAACTGCGAGAATCGCCTGTAAGGGCACTAATTTGGCTGAAAACTTGGCTACAAAATGGAAAGAAAACAGTATTAGGGGCAGCAGAGGTCACACAGGCAGCCTGTGCTAGGAGGAGATGCCAGCAGCGGCTATGGCAATGCCAGAGCCCTCGGGCAGGGCCTGTGGCCACCTCCACTGGATACCAAACCACAGCCAAGCTTACCTGCACCATACACACAGCCGTTACTGCTCTTCAGGTAGGGAAATACTTAGGAAACCCTTAACTGAACAAAATCTTCCTTTTATCAGTCCCAAACCCTCCCTCCCCTTCCCACATGGAGCACTTCACAGCTTTTACTTTCAGCTTGAAGGGAAGCAATCAGGGTCTCCTTGGAGGTCAGAGAGCTCTTGGCTTTCCCATCTTTGCCACATTCATTAGTTATTATTGCTGTGCTTCAAAGGCTGGATAGACCTCCAGGAGTGCAGCTCCATCTCACCACTCACAGTTTAGGCCATGGGAAGGGCTTAAAGCATAAAGGGAAACAAGACTAAATAGCAAGCAGGCAAGCAGGAAGAAAGGCTGCACTGACACTGCTTCAAGGCCCCCACTCTTACTCCCACCCATTTGAACAGCCCATCCTGCTACCAAACACTAAAAGCAATCAGCAAACACTAAAAATCCATAATGGGTCATTTTCCTACTTGATATTTTCAGGAGCAGATTGAATTCTCTGTCCTGGGGTGGTTTTCAATGAACAGTAGAGCTTCACTGTAAGTGGTTTGGGTTCCCTCTCTGTTCCCCATAAACACATGAAGTATTTAATGGAGAGCTTAATTGAGTTTGGGGTACATAATGTTGGGGTTTTTTGATGGTTGTTGTCCAAGTGGAAAAAAAAAAGGAAGTGTTTTAAGACACAGGAATATGCACTGTGTAGCACTGCCGAAACAAAACAAGCAGCTTTCCACAGGGAGGTCTGCCAAAGCAAAGAAAGTGCCTTTCTGCAGGGAAAGCTTAATCCAATATACATACCTTCAGCATTGATAAAATCTCTGTCAAGGTGCTTATTTTCTGCACCAGGGTATATAAACCAAAACACAGCAAAACTAAAACACAGCACTAACGCCTGAGCCACAACAGTGTCAAGTACCTTGGAGCCAGTCGTACTGCGACTGATGTGATCATGATGGTTCCTGTCCCCAGCTTACTGCTGGAGCCTGAAACACCACTGTTGATGCTGCCTGCCTCAAGTCCTGAAGGCTGCAGGAGGCCAGGTCACATCCTCTTGGTTTGCAGCAAGGAGCAGGAAACCTCTCCTGTGATGATAGAGATGGTAGAGAGAGACTCCCAGGCAGCAGGGGCAGGCAGAGCCTGTACATACCAGGCTGGGAAATGGAGACTCCCATGATGATGAAAGTGGGGAGATGGTGATGTTCTAGCAGCAGGAGAACAGCTCCTGCTCCACCTACAGAACAGATCCGCACCTACAGAACAGATCCGCACCTACGGGAC
>NDXB01014430.1:19915-43798 GCA_002631895.1 Agapornis roseicollis
TTTTTTTTATTTTTTTTTTTTTTTTTTTTTGTTTTTTTGTTTTTTTGTACCTCAATGAAATGCCTATAAATGCAGATAATATTTCTTACAGTGGATATAAGGAGTTGATACCTGGGGACCAACTGTCCTTGAGACTTTAACTGGGGCTGAGATATGTCTCTTAAATTCTCTATTACAAGGTGCTTGGGGACGGTTGAGGTGATAGAGGCAGGGGTATGGTGCTGCTCCCCACTTGGGCATCCTTCAGGGTGTTGTGGGTGGTTTGGTCTGTGCTAAGCTACTGATGGCTGGGCACAACCAGCATCCTTTCCCAGATTTCTCCTGGGATAAGGTCTTTTTTTCCTGCCTTCCTTCCTGGGGTAGACACCCCCTTTCCCAAAACACCATCACCCTCTGCAGGTGCTTGGGGCCATAGCTCCCCTGCCCCATCACACTCAGTGGGGAGAGACGGTGTAATGTGGGCCTTTTCCATTAAGCATCTTCCGTCTCCTTTTCTTTTGTTAAAGCCAAATGGAACAATGTAATTAGCTTGTTACAATTAAAGTGACTCGACTGGATAAATTGTAATCACCCAGACTGAAGTTAGGCATCCCTGCAGGTCCCGGCCAGAGCAGCTGAGCTGCCTCATTTGCATAATTAAAATATACAAATGATAATGGATTTTGTACTCAATTTCCAGCGGCTGTAAATTCGAGAAACTATGAAATTAGAATAACTGAGATGGAGCCCGCCTTGAGGTAATGAGGATGACAAGTTTTGACAGTAGGGGTGTTTATAACACTAGTTTCTTGCTGCAAAATAAATAAGTACAAAAAAGATTAGACGGTGATATTAGTTAATAGTTCTGTGGACAGTGGGGAAAGGAGATAGACTGGTGATTACCTCTGCAAATTTACACTGCCTTTTTGACAAGCTCTCTCCTAACCTTAGGGGACACCTTTCTCCTGATTATGAGAAATTGAGAATGAATTAAATGCATAAAAAGGGTTGTCACAGATAGACAAACTAAAGGAAAAGAAATGAAATTAGTCTTGCCATTTTAGCTTGCCGCAGGAGGAGGGGGGAGAGGAAAGGGGAAAAGGCTGGGAGAAATGTTTTAGCACTCCCACAAGGAGGAAATTAAGAGACTGAGTGGTCCAGAACTGAGCCTGATCCCACAAAAAATAAAAAGTCATTGGGATCCCTGGTGGAAAAAAGAGTAAAAAAAAATTGGGGTAGATAACATCTTGTCTAGGTCAGCTCCAGGGCCTGTCTGGGAGCAAGTTGTGGTTTTACATGGTTTATTTATTTAAATTTCTTAGCAACTATTTTCTGCCTCCATTTTTAAGCCTCTAGGTTTCCTGAGAACCTTTCAGAGTTGGAAATCCAAGCTGATCTGGGTCTGGGCAAGTCGTTTGCCATCTCCCTGACTTCTCTTTGCACACACCTCCTGAACCACAGCTGCTTTACAAATATACACACAAACATAAGCTTGTTCACAAATGTTTTGTGAAGCCATCTGAAAATTGGTGTCTCTATTCTTGTTTACTTTTCCCTTGTCCAAAAGTATTAATTAACAATTGAATGTGTTTATTAATGGTTTTTTTTTTTTTTTTTTTTTTTTTTTTTTTTTTTTTTTTTTTTTTTTTTTTTTTTTTTTTTTTTTTTTTTTTTTTTTTTTTTTTTTTTTTTTTTTTTTTTTTTTTTTGCAATTTCCTCTCTCTCAGTAGGACATCAGGAGCATAAGGAGAGCTGTACCTGGTAAGAGCAAGTGTTGAGCTGCAAATGTCCCTAGAAGGGTATGAAAGGGGGAAACAGAGTACTGGAGCTAGGACTGCCTGTGGTGGGCAGGATTTCCTTGGTTCTGTGAACTGACCCTTGAATATGCTGATTTTGCTCTTTTTTTTAACCCTTTTTGCTCTGACAGGAATCATGGCGATCAGCTCAGATGGAAATCTCAATCTCATACATGGCTGGATGTTGCTAGGGATAAAAAAATGGACTTTTCTTTGTTGTAGAATGAGAACATCGAAGAAGAGTTAGTTGAAGGAAAGGTGGCATGGTGCTGGTGCTGGTGCTGTCCCCTTGACAAGAGGGGACTGTGGATGTATGGGAGCACTGAGAACCAAACCTGCCTCATAAGCAGGTTGATAGCTCTTATACACACAGAATCACACACACAGAATTACCAGGTTGGAAGGGACCTCTAAGATCATCAAGTCCAACCCATACCCTACATCTCAACTAAACCATGTCATCAAGTTCTATATCCAGTCTCTTTTTAAACACATCCAGGGATGGTGACTCCACCACCTCTCTGGGCAGACTGTTCCAATATTTTATTATTCTTTCTGTGTAAAACTTCTTCCTAAAATCCAACCTGCACCTTCCTTGGTGCAGTTTGAGACTGTGTCCTCTTGTTCTGTTCGTTGCTGCTCGGTGAAAGAGACCAACCCCCACCTGTCTACAACCTCCTTTCAAGAAGTTGGAGAGAGTGATAAGGTCACCTCTGAGTCTTCTTTTCTCCAGGCTACACAACTCCAGTTCTCTCAATTGCTCTTCACAGGGCTTGTGCTCCAAGCCCCTCACCAGCCTCGTTGCCCTTCTTTGGATGCGTTTGATCATTTCCACATCCTTCTTAAACTGAGGGGCCCAGAACTGGACACAGTACGCAAGGTGCAGCCTCACCAGCGCCGAGTACAGGGGAAGAATAACCTCCCTGTTTCTGCTGGCCACACCATTCCTAATACAGGTCAGAATGCCATTGGCCTTCTTGGCCANGGGCCCAGAACTGGACACAGTACGCAAGGTGCAGCCTCACCAGCGCTGAGTACAGGGGGAGAATAACCTCCCTGTTTCTGCTGGCCACACTATTCCACACTCTTCTATCCATCTTCCTTCTCTAGACTCTCTGGGAGCTGAAGGCATGGATCCTACACTTAAAAACATGTAAATCCTTGATACTGCATTGAAATTCTAATTATATCATTGACAACCTGTAAAGAAGGTGGAAAAATGTGCAGGAAGGGAAGACAGAGGGATAAAGGGAAGATTTAGAGATAGGTAGTAGAAAGGAGAGGGAAGAAGGGAAGGCAAAGGGAGCAGAGGTGCAGGAAGAGATGGGCTGGGGCGAGTTGGCTGTAGAGGTCCGGATGGGTCCCATCCCCACCCACAAGTACCAGCAGGAGCTCTTTCCCACCCTGTCTGGGAATATTATCCCTTCTGCTTGCCCACAGCCACAGCCCAAAGCAGTCCAGTGCTTTATATTTGTCCCTTTAACTGTCCCCCAAATCGATCCTCTGCTCCACCAAAAGGTACTTCTTGTTTTCAAGTATGTTGGGTACAGCTTCCCTTCCTCTCTCTTTCCTTTTCCTAGCCTCCAGTGTGTTTTCAGTTCAGGTAGAGCCGTCATTTACGTTTTATAGTTTGCTTTACGGCATCTTGTTATGGCATTATCTGTTAAAGAATGTATTTTTAATGTGTTTTAGAGCATGCTTTATAAATAAGTTATTAAAGAATGTACCTGCAGCTAGCGATCACTTAATAAATATTAATAAGGCAATTCCAGATGAGGCCATCATTAAGAGTGTTGCAGCACACCCACGTTAGTTACCTAGAAAGAGTTTCTGTGCTGGTTACCAAGAAGTTCAGAGGGCTGTGATGGGTAGGGCTGGGAAGCAGAGGTGGGAAGGAGACAGTTTTGCCAAGTCCTTTTGTCCTTGAACTCCAGTCTGCGTAATTCCAGTGGCAGGTGAGGAAGAGGTGGGTAAAATCAAGGAGAATGACTCTGAAGATGGATCTGGGTTGGTGTCCATAGGAAGTAAGAACCCAAAGGTGGCTTTGTAAGGAGGGCAATGTTCAGCTCACCTCACTGGCTTGTCCTCTCCTGCCTAAGATCTTAGCTTAGCCTGAGAAATGTGGAAATTTAGTCAACCCAATTTCTGTTTCCATCTGACTGTATTTTTTTGTGTTTCCAGTTTGGATTTAGTGAGCTGATACACCTATTGCCCCGGGGTATAGATGGTCGTCACTCAACTGTGCAAATGCATTTTGGTTCTAGCTGGAGGATGCTTAGAAGCACCCATGTGTACAAGATCTGATGACATGCATAGGCCTTTTCTGTGGAAAGAAGCCATCCAAATCCAGGCAACTTATAAGCTTACCTAGTGTATAACAAGCATTATTAATTTGTAACTTTATAAACTCAGTTTGTGCATACTATAGGATCATGGGCAGCAGCTCAGGTATTCACAGCACCACTGGATGTTGAAAAGTGATAGCTCAAAACTTTCTTTGGTGTCTGAGTGTCTCATCGGCAGGTGGTTGTTCACTCCTGTCCATGCAAACACTGGTGGAGGAGACCAGCCTTCCCAGGTTGCCTGTGCACCCAGTTGAAAAAGGGAGGGAGATGGTACTTTGGAGCTCTCTGTATCTCCCTACCCTCACTCCTCTCCTAGATTGCTTTCTGGAGCAGCAAACCTCTGTCAACACCTGCAGACATTAATATCTTTTTTAACATGTGGTGCCAGAGTTAAGTATGAGCATTGTGGGCATATATACACACACATATATATATATACACATCAACGTCCATCTCCTTTTCACATCATGGGCAAAGTCCCTCCCACCCAAACCTCCATGTCCTGCTCCATGACACTTTATCAGAGTTGCATTTTCAGCATAGCAGAGATGCTCCCAAAGGGAAGAGAGTGCTTCACGGAGGAATAGGCAGCAAAACTGTCTTCCTTCCTACACCTCCCCTCTTCTCCTCTCTTTGCAGGCCATGTATTCTCCTCCTACAGCACAGAAAGCAAAGGATGGGTTTGAAAGGTCCCTCCTCTCTCTGCAGTTCCCATAATTGTCTTTGACACTGTTTATCATCTGTGATAATACAGCTGTGCCCTGTTACCTCCAGCTGCCCTAATTCGTGTTATCAGTCTGGCATCGAGGAGAGGGAGGTGAGAGGTACGGAGGAGAGGTGAAGCCATTACAGAGCTGACAGGGCAGTGAGAATGGAGTGTGGTGATGGACTAGCCATCACTTGACCTGAATGCAAACATACATCCTATTGGATTGACCTTTCCCTGAGAGTAATGGATCTCCTCGTGCATCATTTTTGCTACATTGCTGGCCATTCCAAGGAGATAGTTTCTGGTAATTAAGATAGATCCCTCATATAATCCACCCACAACAACAATCAATAGGTACCTCCAGAGGGATATTTCCAGATTATTGTTATGTCAGTGCAACTTTTGGGAGCTCTGTAGATCTGATCGTGAGAGGTGCAATCAGGAAAGCAGCGCACAGGTCACTTCTGTGGAGGAAAGGTGTTTGCAGGAGCCACAGATGTGTATGTAGGCATATAATGGTGACTGTGCCCTCTCTTGTTTGGAATGAGAAGTACGTAAGAATCATAAACCCTAATATTGCTGTAAAGAAATGTCTTAGCAGGAACTCCCCAGTCCTGCATGATTGCATGACTATTATGGCAGCAAAACAAATCTGGGACTCTAATTTTCGGAATTGAATTACAGTAGCTAAATCAGACTCCTTCTCCCTCTCTTCTCGGCATAAGGGGCATTTTCTTACTTATGCTTCACCCCTCTTAATGCTATTTTTGAGTATCTATAAGACAGAAAGCAAAGGTCCCCAGCACTATACATATAGAATCAGAGAACAGTTAGGGTTGGAAAGGACCTTAAGATCATCTAGTTCCAGCTCCCTTGCCATAAGCAGGGACACCTCACACTAAACCATGGCACACAAGGCTTCATCCAACCTGGTCTTGAACACCACCAGGGATGGAGCACTCACAACCTCCCTGAGCAACCCATTCCAGTGCCTCATCACCCTAACAGGAAGGAATTTCTTCCTTTGATCCAATCTAAACCTCTCCTGTTTAAGTTTGAACCCATTACCCCTTGTCCTACCACTACAGTCCCTAATAAAGAGTCCCTCTGCAGCATCCCTATAGGCCCCCATACTGGAAGACTGCTAGGAGGTCTCCACGCAGTCTTCTCTTCTCCAGGCTAAACAGCCCCAGCTTTCTCAGCCTGTCTTTGTATGGGAGATGCTCCAGTCCACTGATCACCCTCGTGGCCTCCTCTGGACTTGTTCCAACAGCTCCATGTCCTTTTTATGTTGGGGACACCAGAACTGCACACAATGCTCCAGATGAGGTCTCATGAGAGCAGAGTAGAGGGGCAGGATCACCTCCTTCGACCTGCTGGTCACGCTCCTTTGGATGCAGCCCAGGATGTGGTTGCTTTCTGGGCTGTAAGCGCACACTGAAGCCGGCTCATGTTAAGTTTCTCATCAGCTACCACCCTCATGTCCTCTACAGGGCTGCTCTGAATCTCTTCTTTGCCCAACCTGTAGCTGTGCCTGGGATTGCTCCCACCCAGGTGGAGGACCTTGCACTTGGCATGGTTAAACTTCATGAGGTTGGCATCAGCCCACCTCACAAGCATGTCAAGGTCCCTCTGGATGGCATTCCTTCCCTCCAGCATATCCACTGAACCACACAACTTGGTGTCATTGGCAAAGTTGCTGAGGGCTCACTCAATCCCACTGTCCATGTCAGCGACAAAGGTGTTGAACAAGACCAGTCCCAACACCGATTCCTGAGGCACACCACTCATTATTTGCAAAAGTGGATCTGGGAGAAAAAAAAAATATTCTTCATAGGTAGAGGATAGAAGGACCTCTTGCTTCTCTTCATTTAGTCACTTTTCTACGTGGTAGCCAAGGTGAATGTCATGATATCTTCAAAATCCAAATCTGGATCTAGGAATGAAATTCATGCACATTACAGCTGTACAAAGCAAGAGGCTACCTTATTTATTCTTCATTTTTTAGTGCTACAAACTCTGTAAGTGAAATGGGGAAATTCAAAATTGTAAGTTAGTTTAAATTCTCTGACATTTAAACCTACTAATCTATGTGAGGACTCATCCTTTGAGTTCAAGACTAATCATCTAAAAGAAGACCTCGCCCTGCATTCTTGCATCTTTCACCAATTTATGGCTTTCTGAAGAACATCCCTTTGCTTCTTCTTGACTCATTTTGCAGCAGACTTGGCTACATAATGTTTGTTCGTATCTCACCATGGAGTCTGGAAGAGAAATATGAATCTTAAAGAAACACTCTGAGGCACCAAAGTACCAGAGAATACAACATACAGCGTATTTTATGGACTCTCAGTCTGTTTCTCATTTGCTATAGAAAAACTAGAGTAAAAGATGTGCTTTTGAACAGCTGGAGCTGCCCCAGAGTATGTCTGGTGGTTCAGTTTGGTGGGACAAAAGGCATCACTGGTGTTTGGACCTCCAGAGTAAGGGTTGTATTTGCAGCTCTTAACTGTGTGGTAAAACTTGTGCTGATGTGAAAAGGCTCTGAAGTTTGTTCCCTTAGTCATATTGATTTGAGAAATGTAGCCAAACACGAGTTGGGATATGAGCTTTAAAAATGTCAAGGGGAAATTATTTCAAGCTCAGAATATATATGAAGTTAATAGCTTGGCTCTTCCCATTTCCCTTTTTAGCTATTACTCTGCATTGCTGACCTGATTTTTCAGAAAGGGATATTTGTTGGGTCAGTGGTGTGAGGGTTGCAAATGATTCCCTGTAAGGTTCAGGCACTATTTCTGCAACCAAGGCTAGTTGTCTTGTACAGTCTTTTGAGGGCTTCTGGTCTAAGAGGAAACCTACAGATCATGACTTTGCTTTCCTTATTGAGCATTTCACATCTACTGGACATTTTTCATCTGAGTCATCTTCTAATCTGCCTTTGCTCTGAAAATAGCATTTATGGATGTCCTGGTAGAACGGAAGTGTAGAAAACCCCTCTTGCAAGGCAAGATCTCTTATGGAGGTCCTTGACCTTTGAATTGCATTTCAAACATTGAGACACAGAGTTCCTCTGTTTGAATTCCAGATTTTGTTGTTAATGTTTCCATGAATTTGTGGAACATTCTGCTCTCTGTCCTTCCTAGGCTTTCAAATCAGCTTTACATATCTTCTATGCCCACTCTGATCTTCACAGCTTTTAATGTTGGTTTTCTTTTTTTCATTATAGCTTTCCATCTCCTGTTAGCACATAAATAAGAATGCTATTTATTGGAATAGCTATGTCGCAAAAAAGACTATTCTTCTCCCTGTGAGTGAAACCAGGTAGTGATGTGCCATGTGGCTCATGTTATAGCAATCTCACTCCGACTGTACTGCCAAAACCTAATTGTAGCTTCTTGAGAGCAAATTCTTTTTATTTACATGCCCTTTCACCTGCAATATATTTTAGAGCCATAAAAGAACATTAGCTGGATATTATTTTATTTGCTTCATAATATTAAGGTTTTATATGAATTGATCAAGCTCTTAAAAAGTCAATTATACTTAGACTTCTCCACACTACTGCATGTAAAATTTGTAAACAAAAGTGAAAACAGATCTGTCCCCCACACAGCAAATGTAATATCTTTATTAAAATGTATAGGTTCCTTTTCTGATTGGACTAAAGAAAGGCATCTGATGTAAAGGTAATGAGGCTCTGCCACAGGCTGCCCAGAGAAGCTGTGGCTACCCCATCCCTGGCAGTGCTCAAGGCCAGGTTGGACGGGGCTTGGAGCAAGATGCTCTAGTGGAAGGTGTCCTGCCCGTGGCAGGGGGTTGGAACTGGATGAGCCTTAGGGTTTCTTCCAACACAAACCAGTCTGTCATCACTGAAGTTTTTATTAGTTGAGACAAGAGTTTTGAAGAGTTCTAAGTTTCCTGATGATTTTTTTCCCCTTAATATCTCCATAAGAGTCCTTTGACAAACTACTGCCAACTCACCTCACCTCAGCTTTAGTAGGTCTCAAATAATTCACAGTTCAGCAAACATTCCAAAGCCAGAGACATGCCATTGCAGGATATTGCCGGCAGGTACCAGCCCATCAGATCAAACGTTGGCAGGACATAAGCATGGGCTTTGAAAAAACTCTGTAAACTGCTCCATGACTCACTCATTTAATCTGATCTTGAAAATAATTCCTAGTAAATGAAAGAATATGAATGTCTTCAGATCTTGAGAAATAATCCTTTTCTCTGTGTGTGTGTGATTGTGGATTAATATCTTTCTGAGCTTCAGTGAAAGGGACTATTGTAAAAATGAGGTTGGCTAAGATGATTAAACGTTATTTACAGAAAGGACATGGGTCTGATTAAATCACAAGGAGGGGTGTCTCTTTCGTGGTGACAGGAAAAAAAAAACACATTATTCAACAGAAGTGCTTGTTTCATTTCAGTAATTAGGGACTAAAGTAACTTAGACAGGCTGTCAGCTTCAATATGGTGGAGTTAAGTAGTAAATCATGTAAATAAAAGCTGTTTGATTAGATCAGAAATTAAAGGGCCATAATTTTTCCTGTTATCTTGCAATTTACTGTTGAGATATGTTGAAATACTATCACCAAGCACACATCTCCAGAAGTAACTACTAATAGGTCTACCTTTTTAAAAACTCCTTCAATAGTTTTCCTCTAGTATCCAGATAAACAACCAAATTTTGGGAGGATATGGCTAGACATCTCCATTCAGAGACCTGACTTTATCAGGGCTCAGCATCTGAAGTTCCTATTAGATGCTCTTTTCAAAATGAGACCCTAAAAAATTCTGCCATAAACATTTTTCACCTACTCTTGGGTCCAGGTTTATTTTATTACTGTGAGCAAGAGAGAAAGAAATTTCAGTGCTTTTCCAATAAGCTCCCTGGCATGACAGTGGTGTAAAACATGGCCTCCTGTTCCCTATATATCCTGTCCAAGGTCTGGGCTTCATTTGAATCATATTGAATAGGGCAAGTGGGACTTGAAAAACTTGGCAATACCTTATTAAAGGTACATAATGGTGAATTATAGAAGCTACAGGGAGAGGAGGAACCTTTAAGTTGTTAAGCATTATTAAACATCTGCATCTTCTAGGGTAACTTCTTCCTAGGGGATACCTCACTTATTTTGGATGCCTCAGGTCTACGTCATTGTTGAGCTATGGAGGAAAGCAACCAATCTGATTCATCCTTGCACAGATGATGTGAACAGGTTGGCTATATTGCATTCAAATAGTACACACCTCTCCTGCACAGCCAGCTGGTCTATCGTCACCCATATTTGAGGAGCTCACTTCATCTCCAGGCATAAGGACAGAGCTTCTGATGGTGAAGCTGATATTCTGTAGCAGCGTATTTTAAAACCCATTTGATATCTCCCATTGACAGCCATGCTTTTGCCATCCCTGTTAGTCTTCTGCTCCAGGCAACTACAAGCTTTGGGCTAGAAGCTACTACCAGCACCATTAGCCTAGGACTGATGCCTTTCCAGAAGCGTGACCTAGGCAGAAACGATCAGTTTACCCAGCCTGAGGTGTGCAGGATGAAACTGCATGATCTTCCACGTCTTTCTGGCCCTTGGAAATAACTGAAAACCCAACCTGATGGTTACAGTCAATCTCTCTGTTGGGATACTGCCTCTGACTGTTCCCAAAGCAACAAAATAATTTCCAAAGTGGTTTCATGCTTACAGTCCCCATGTCAAAACAGTTGCATGGTTGTACGTTGTTTTGGACATGTTCTTAATGTTTGCTTAATCAATACCTGAAGCATCATAATTGCCTGCATTCTGCTTCCAAAGTGAACATGACAATGGGGAAATAGGAGGCAGGTGTGTGCCTGTCTATCAGCAGGGAGTTCATACCAGTTACTTTTTGCCTTGCTTTCTGGCATTTAAAAGAACTTTGAATAAGTTGATGAGGTTTAGTAGCCTCCTGTGATACTTTCTGATCTCTTTTCAGGTACTTTTTCAACCCACAAAACCCAGAATAGGATTAAAACCTGCATCTGAGCAATGCCATTCCTGGCAATGGCACAAATTTGTTGCTTTCCAGATCTCTTTTGTTATTTTTATTTATTATGCATAGTGTAGTTGCATCTAGAAGTGTCATTTGGAGACCATTTCAGAATGTGCTGTGCATGAATACATATCTAAATAACAATTTTCTTTGGCAAATCAGCCTTAAAGACTTTTTCCATGTATAAATTTCATTGCCTTTTCCACCACTCTTTCCATTGGAGATGGCATGGGCTCAAAATGCCTATTATTATATGCAAATTGCCATTTTTTATTCCTTGTTCACATGAAGGGCCTGCTCCTGCCCTTCAGCCTCCCTGGGAGCGTGGAGACACAGATGCTGTGAAACCAGGGCAGCTCTCCTGCACAAGAGGGGCAAAGCGCAAGCTGCCCTGTAGGAACTGCAGACCTGCAGGCACTGTTCATGCAGCCCTCCTCAGCACATCCCCTGGAGAGAGGACGGCAATGACATCCATCTGGCATTGCTCCCTGAGGCTGTTGTTGACAGTGAGTAGAAGATAAGAGCAGAGGAAGGGTTTTGCTAATTTTTGCCCCCAGTAGATAGGTCCGAGGACCAGGCCAGGCTGGACTGATACAGTAAGGTGCCAAAAGCTAGGGAGAGTTTGGACAGAATAAAGATGACAGCTATGGGCATGGATATATCTTTTTTAGATTTACCCACTGATAATATGTGAATGACATTAATTCTTCCTCCCATATGCACATTTACTGATTAGGACTCTTGACACCTTTGCTTAATTCTATCTTAGCCATTCCTAGAAACCCATGTGAGGACAGCAAACATGAAGGCATGGGAAGAAGTCAAGAATAATCTGTCTGTATTCATATTAATATAAAGTCACCTGCAGATGTTCAGAGCCCACATATTCGGCTGAACTATTGTTTTCTGGTGCCCCGCCCCCTCCCTTTTTTTCCCTATGAAATGGACTAGAAATGAAAATTTCGTGTTTTCTCGAGCAACAGACCTGCTTTGCCTATTCTCCTGTTTGCTCCTGACCCAATCAGGTCTTCCAAAACTCTTCAGTTAAGTGCTGTGATTGTATTTGTTGGAGTCACTGTATGACAAGTCAAGATAAACATTTGGCACCTGGCTTTTGCTATTATTTCAGGCAAGTAGGTGCAGTGTATGGTGTTACGAACTTGGGTGGGCACTTCTCTAAACTGAATAGCCCAACTGCAAAGCTCTGTATCCCCTTTGTTGCTCCATTAGGTCAATGTCCATGCAAAGTAACATCTCTGAGATCTGGCCCTGGTTCCCATGGGCTTGATGTAGCTATGAACTTCACCTTAAAATTGCCACTTAATCTTTGCACTGTTGTTTCACCTCTGGTGAGATGAGAACAGGGCCAAAAATCTGTTAAGGTTTCTAAAGCAAGAGAGGGAAATGCGGAGTGTAATTTTAATAAATGGCAGTGTGAAAGTTTTCTCTGCTTCACTGCTTTCTCTCGCAGATGATATAAACCGCACAAACTACCTTCTCTCCTTCTAATGCTCCTTTTACTCCAGTGGAGTTAATTTGATTTAATGCATTTACTGACAGCTACATTTTAAGTGGCTCACTCTCAATTGTAGATCGTAACCTTTTAATGACATTTCCCCAGCATGCAGGTGGTTGCAGCTCCATTGGCAACTCCCTTTCTCTTTCGGGAAGAGGGAGTCCAAACCCTGCACTTCTGCATAGCTTCAGCTCATCTGAGCCAGTGGCTTTAACAAGCCCTAATGACAGAAGATACACAACCCACCAGACCATGCTTTTCCTACCACCAAGGCTCTAGGTTTGAATCCAGTGACTAAATTTGCAGCCCAGCATCTGGGAAAGGGGTTGCCCTTCGGTCCTATCTGACAGAGGATGTTCTCTTGCTTTAGCATGCTTTGTACTGTGCATGTTCGGTTTTTCTCCTTCTGCTGCGGTTACAGTTGGCACCATTAAACTCTCGGTGTTCACTGCCTGGGGATGTGCAATTATTGTGAAGCCCTCTCCTAGTTACAGTAGGAGACACTGTGTTACAGCAGTCACTATGGAGTGACAAATGAGGTTTTAATGACACCTACTCTACCTGGAATTATCTGTAAACTACAATTAAGGAAGTAGGTACTCAAGAAATTAAAGATCAGAGAAAAACGACATGCTTTTATGGTGACTTATGGGGAGATCTACAAATTCATGGTAGTTTTCTGTGAAACAGGTTGGAAGATGCAGCAGACTATAATAACTTTAAACGATCTTTTTTTCCATCATCAGTGCAGTATGCCAGCACTGAAGTAGTGCTTATTGGCCAACTCTTCAGCTAGTGCAAATATGCAAGGGCTCCATTGGAGTCAGTGGCCTACAGCAGAGTTTATTGGCCAATGCATGTATTGGATTTTGACAAGCTGGTGTGGATTTTGCTTAATTTAAATTTAATTTAAATTAATTTAAATGGCTTACAGGCATTTGCAGGGGACCCTTGAAAAGAAACATGGTCTGTCTGCAACAAGACCAAATTAGCCAGTCAATTAGCAGATCCAAAGGAGCTAGGGAAACCCACTCATTGTTTTAGGGGTCTCAAAATGGGTATTCAGCCTGCCCTTGTGCTGGTGGTGTCCACCAGAGGACATCTGTGGTCTTCCCTTGAAAACATGTCCTTGTAGAGAAGTGGTCATGCTGTTCTGCAATAGGACGAGAGAACAAAAGAAGAGCAAATCAGAACTAAAAAGCATAATTACGAAGTCTCCTTTTACTCAAATCTTCTGTTGGAGTCACAGTTGGGGCTGAATGAACTCCCCAGGATTTCACCCTACAGAAGCATCAACCCATGGATGCATATTCAAAAATATCAACTGTCTCTGAGTTGATTTTATCATGGGAATTTTTTCGTTAACAAATCTTCAGAGTGTGACCCAGGCAAAAATTGCCAGGTATTAAAAATAGAAATGCACTAAGCAATATCTTTTTGCATAGTCATCTTTCCTTTTCTGTGGTATTTTATTATTGCTATTCCAATGTGCTGGTTATTGAGTATATGATTATTCTTTTAAATGAGTTTGGACAGCTTCTATGGCTTTGTAGCAATTAAGAGGCCACAGACTTTAGCAGCTCAGGAGAAATGGAGCAGGTTTTAATAGCTTTATTTAGCTTCTGCAGAGCTCTTTGGACTTCCTCAATGGTGGGCAGTTTTGTATCAATAAAAGGATGCTGGAACTTATTTCTTGTAAATGCAAGTAAGTCATTATCAATGGCGTGGGGAGCCTTGCACAGCCCTTGAGACACTTTCTCTCTTAGCTCTGTCATCAATTGCAAGACTGCCAATGAATCTTGGAAAAAGTGAACAAAAGCATTTTATGACCTGCCTTGATAAAAGTCTGGCAGGCTGCAATGCTTCCTTGATGCTGTTAATTGTCTTCCTCACAGTGCCTGCTGCCAGCTTTTAATGTTTAACACCTACACTTACCTGAGGGGAATGGAGTGAAACCTTGCCAGGTAAGTCAGCTAGCTGGTATTGTTAGATTAACTCTTCTTCCTTTATCAGTTGTTAATGGATATTTTGTGCATAAGAGGAGTCATATGTGAAAAGCCCTTCATCTGTGCTAATTACAGGTGCAGGTTTGGGAAGGGATGAAGGGTGAGCACTGCTCTCAGCACCCCAGCTTGTCTTGCTCCTTTAAATGATGAGAAATCAGCCCCTTGGCACAATCATAGAGTCCATCATCTCCATCATCCTGCTGCTGTCAGTAGATTTTGTGCCTGTGTCTGAGTTTGAAAGATTGGTTGCAATCTGATGGGCAACCAGAAAATAAAGCCTCTCTTTATTTTGAGGAATACATGCTACTGACCAAAGCTCAAATATTGTGATTAACTTGACACTAAATGCTAAAGCTGTATAGGAAGAATGGGAATTGGTAAAGTACATTAGGGAAAATTTGTACCCAGTTCTGTTTCATTAGCTTCCTTCTTTGTCATGTGATTAAAAATCTTATTTTCTGGTCACATCTGATCTATGATATTCTCAGCACTGTATGCATAAGTATGTGTCCTTAGTTCTCACTAGGTGTTTATTTATGGAAGTCCCCACTAGAGCTATCAAGCAACTTTATTCTGACAGCCAATAGAAATCAAAACTACACTGGGCAGCATATGAAGGAGAAACTTAAATACCATTGGAGAATATTCTTGTGCATCTTCTACTGTATTATAATTAATAAATCCAAGAAATTTCAGCAGCCTCAGGTGTTTTCTGATTCAAGGCCACATACCAAGGAGATCAGATGATCAGAATAGGATTAAATACTATGCACAACAAAGGAACTTTTCCCAGTCCTGGCAACTGACTCATCACCTGACTCCTGCTAAGACTCTTCACCAGTGATTTGCTTGCATGTCAAGAGGACACCTCTGCCTCATGCTTTTAATACAAGAGATCTTGAGACACTTCTTCCTTAGTGGCATCGTGAGGATTATAGCTCATGCCAAAATAAAATTCTCCAACACTTGTGGTTCAACTGACACTAGTAAATCTGTGCATTAATGACAGATATGTGCGTCATTACAGGTGCAATTGACATTTAGAGATCTGTTAAAAAAACAAATGTAATTTTCCTTTGTTTAGCTGTTATTTTTCAACTAATCTTCCTCTGAGAAAACCCCACACAATTCTCACTGGTCTCAAATTCTTATTAACTAGATGTTCTTATTTCAGTGCAAAACCAAGGTCACTTCATACACTGGATATATAGACACACATATATATTCACAAATTAGTAATATAAATATCTTTATATACATTTTGGGTAGTATAAATTCAACATTTTGAGAAAAAAGCCATTTTTTGCTAGCATTTTTGTTTAAATTTAGCACACTTCTGCGTCTTAGAGACAGAGATGAGGAGCTGAAGTTCAGCATGAAGTTGCCAAGCTCGTCTGGCAAGACGCAAACCCAAATTTCTCATCTGATTGCTCTTCACTGCCTACAGGGTAAATGTTCCAACTGATGCACAGGAGGTGTGTGGACAAAACCTATTAATAAATAATTGGTTTTGTACCCATGCCTCCTGCACACTTTTTTTGAAAATTCCCTTCTCTTCCTTTCCTCAAAGTGTCATTCATGGGATTCTCTAGAAAATAAGACTGAAGAGTAAACGCATCATAGGAAGCAGTGCTTAAGGGAAGAGCTCTCAGCTGTATTCCTCTCTGAGGTTAAGAAGGGAGACAGGATATTTCCTCACACTGAAGGACATTTTTGTAGAATGCATAGTCCACATCGTGTAGCATTTTTCGTATCATCGCACAGTAACAATCCCTAGAAAGAGGAATATGGCCCTCAGGCCTCATAATATCATTCTTTATTAGAAATAAGAACAAAGGATGCAATTAAAATCAAATATTTCACATCCCAGTGGTCTAGATACTGCTTGGCAGTTCCCTGATGGTTCTCCCTTTGAAGAAACGTCACGGATGCGAATGCTTGGGAGGGGTACCATGGCTGTAATGGGAATGTGAATGGGGCTAAAGAGGCACAGACATGCTGCTGAGGAAGAAAGAAGGAAACCTTTTAAGCAAACCTTCTCTAGACAGTTAGGAAGTCTCCTAAAGGCAGTGCCCGATGGCCCAAGTGTTGGGGACTTTGAGGGATAGGCTTGCTTGTAGTTAGCAGCATTTCCCCATGTCTCTCTGCTTTTTGGGCTGTAATGTTCCTGGAGCAGGAGCTTTGGATGGACACAGTCCTGGACTGTGGTTTTAGAGTACTGATTTAGCTTAAAACCCCCATCTGGTATTACATCAATATAAACACAAAATTTTCTGCTAGTTTTGCTTTTATAAAGTAATTCTAAAAAACCCTCTCCCCCCTCCCAAGCCTTCTGGTTTGTGCTATGCCAAAAATAATCAGACAAAGAATCAACACATTTCTGGTGTTTGCAGCTCCAAGAGATCAGTCATTTGGACCAATATTGATAAATCACATTACCTGGTAACATGGAATGTCTTATTTTATTTAAAGTTCATCCAGATCAGCTGCTTTCTGTCCCATAGGAGCTATTATTCACTCCCAGGTGAACAGCGCTTTTTCACTCCAGAACTCTCTAAAGTGCTGGTTAAAAAAGCTCCAGAGCACAAAGAAATCAGGTGCATTGCTGGAGGCTGCTATCCCAACAGTATCCCCAGATATTTCTGTCCATGTCAGGCCATGCTGGAGCAAGACTCAACTTGTACACCTCTTCTGCTGCCCTCTGCAGTAATGAGAAACTCTGGTTTTGCCTTGCATATCTGACAAACTTCACCTGAGCTGCACTCCAGAGGGAGAAAAAGTCCCAGATTTTGTGAGGACTTCCTCTAGGGAAAGAGAGGGAGGAGGTACTTCTGCTCTGCAAAGCTTGAATCTGGCAGTGTATTCTGTGCCAGGAGCTACTTGCATGATTGTCCACCACTGCAAACCCTGGGGTTGCTCTTGCCCATGATTCATGTTCCTATAAACTTCAAGATTTATCATCCCTTGACAATCGATAGGCCATTCCTGGATCAATACTTACCACTTGGGTCAATTAATCTTGATATTCACTTTAAGAGTAGTCAGTATCTACTTATTGATTGTAAGAATAATGAAAAGTAAGCACATGGGACCCAATCCCCAAGCTCCTGATGGGGCAAACCTCCCACCGCAGTCACACATTGCCAGGCATCGAAGCAGACTCCCTGAGGGTTGAAATTCCCCTTCTGACTGTCTCTTTGTCCCTTCCCTATGGTGTCATGTCTCCCACAGAGTACAATGAACAGTTGAATGGTGCCAGACTGAGACAGCTTCTTTGGAATTCATGTGAGTTTTGTATGATAGGCAAATGACACCTGTTACAGGAATTATTCTCCATATAATAGACTGAAGAATGTCATTGCCAAACCAGGCTTTGATGTTTTATGGCTCAGATATCCCATCATTTCTGCTTCATGTTCAGAGAGGTATTCTGAACTCATAGGTGGTACTTAACCAACAAAATTAAATCAAACAGCTCATACAGGCAAATATGTTTCAGCTATTATTTAGGAAGTTCTTGATCACCTGTGAGGATTTTTCCTGAAAAAGCTCAAAGAGCCACAAAATTTGGCCTCCTGTTACTAATTGATGTGTTTGCAGTGGAGCAGTGCATACAATTTTACGCATGAAATGTAAGAGTATATTTATTTGACTTGAAAGTAAAACAATGATGTATCTGTAAATTCTTCCATGACTACAAATTTATATCCTGGAAAGTGTTCATGAAACATGTAGCCATTTGTATTCTCCATAGCATTATTTCTGTATCTTTAGAATGCCCTGAGAATAACAAATGAGCTGCCAGTTTAGAGTGACAATATGTTCAATAAGATGGAAATGGGCTATCTAGTATTTGCAAAAATAAAATAAAAAATTACTCCCTGGAGGTAATTTTTAATTTTGGAGTTTTGTGTAAAATAGTACAGCAGACCAAACCATCATTGTAATCAAAACACATTTCTCCTCAATCAGTTGTAGAAATGAGGCTTTGTCCTGCTACAGTGAAAAACTTTTGCCTTGCCTTGCCTTGCCTTTTGCCTTGCCTTGCCCTGCCCTTCCTTTTCCTCCCTTCCCACTTTCCCACTATATTGGCTATCACAAAAAACCCAAACACCTTCTTTACATTGCCAAGGAAAAGAATATAAAAGTATTCACATAAAGAAAAAATGTTCTTCAAAAAAGGGTGTCTGTCAGTTACAAAATTAAGAGACCAGTGCATAAGCCAGCAGAAAAGGAAGCTGGGGGCAGCCCGAAAATGGTTTGTTTAGTCTAAGGGATTAATTATTCAACAGTTGCAGTCATGATGAGAGTGTGCACACAGGACTAAAACTGGCACAAAGGTTAATTGGTATCTAAGGGCTGTCTCTAGTCATCTGATACTGTTAAGTAGCATGGTTGCTATTTTAGTACAGTTTTGGACTTTAAAAAGAACCCACAAAAGAACTCTAAGTCATATGTTCTAAGGAACTGGAGACATGATTTCCTGGCATGAGGAGTTCGGGAAATTGGTACCCAGCATCAGCTCACCCCGTGAGAAGAGAAAGAGAAAGCTTTGTGCACTTGCTGCAATTGAAAGATGGATTCCCCATTGCTGCTGGCTTAAGCCTTATGGGTGCTATTTAAACTTGGCATGTCATAAATCCAGTACCTACTGTAGCGTTTGTTCTCCATCCTGTTTTATTTGTGAGCGTGTGCAGAGAATTGTGGTGGTGCAAACAAAGATGTGTCATTGCAGCCCAAACCATTTAAGCCCCAAACTTTGCAAGGGGCCTTCTTCAGCAGAAGTGCTTATTTTGGAGGAGCTCCTAAAGACAATCAGAACCACACTGGCCAGCAAAGTACAGATTGTGTAAAAACCCTGCCACAGGTGTTGGAGACTTCAAAGTTGGCCTGATGAACCAGCAGTAATTGTCAGAGCATCACGGCAAGCTGGCACATCCTTCTGTGCTTGAAGTCACCTTAGCTTCATATTCCTGGTTGTCTGTTAGAAGGGTTTGGTTCTGGGTCAAAAGAACTGCATGGCCTGTGAGGAAGTGTCTTCTCCTTTTCCCCACTCCCTCCTTTAGAAACTGTGATGTTACCCCATTTGGTTGTTGCCTCTTCCATGCAGGGGAATATCTGCAAAGCCTGAAAATCTGAAATCTGCAAAAAATAGAGAAGGTGGTGATAGTCCCAAATCAAATTGCAAACTTTGCATGAACATCTGGCTGTGCCATAGCCACCATCGCCACAACATCTGCGTGTGGGTTTGGCAGATTTTTGGCAGTACATATATTTAGATTGTCAAAATCCAAATCCAAAATCTGATGGACTTGGGAGCTTTGATTTTTTTTCAGGGATAGGAACTGGAGTTATTTTGAGAGTAAAAAGATCTTTGGAACAGGAAACTCATGCTCATAAGCTATCTGGCTTACCTAAATAACAGGCAAGCAGAAGACATTGGAAGCTGTGCACAAGAAGATAGATGGAGCAAGTGGACAGCGGGACATAGATAACATCTTCAGTACAAAGAGTCCCAGTCTTGTAAAGCAGCTTAACAAGAGCAATAAACTCTTTGCTGGAGAAAACAATAAATTACAAAAGCAGTAACTTAGATTTGAGCAACAGCTCCAAGATGGGAGCAACACCCAAGAGTTGCCAGTGGCACAAAGGAAAGAAGGAGGTGTCTCTCCATCTTGTCACCTTGTAAGATGTGATAGCAGTATTGCCTTCCCTAAGCAAGCATAAGGAGGTGTCCACCATCCACCTATAACCCTTCCTGTGGGGTTTATAGATCAGAAGCTGGCTCCTGGCTGCCACCTGATGTTCAGTGTCTCCACCTGAGAGCATTTTCCTCCCCCACGTAGGCAGGCTCCTCTCTCCCATGCCAGCTCACTGCAGTGCTGCTGGTTGGGATGAAACGGCAGCATCTGCTGAACTTGGGGTGTGAAAGTGCAGTTAGATGAGCCATTTAGAGAGATGCTGTTTGCCGTTTTCTAAGTTCTGGTGATGCAGAAATGGTCATGCTCTTTGTCAGGGAAATGGGGAAGTAAAACACAGAGTGTCAAGTGAGAAGAAATTATATTTAATGAAATTGGTTTCGGAAATGTTGTCATTCCAGCTACTTTAAAACACCACTGGCATCATAACTGAGGAACTGCCAAGAAGATTATATTTTCTTCTGCTATGGTAGCTTTTCTCACTGCTCCTGTGGCTTTTTTCTTGAGCACGTTTTGGCATGTCATGCAGTGGAAGAGTGCATGTCTCTTCAATTTTTTTTTAACATTGACCTCAGCCCTAGAGAACCTCAAACAACAAAATCTGTCTTGGTCCAGATTGTCTCTGGGCTACCTCAGAGTTATCACTGCACAGGGAGAGGAGGGACACTTTTATTGCACATGGACTCATAGGTCCTCATCTTGGAAACCATTTAAATTCAGAGTGAGACTGAGGCATGTGTCCCAATAGAAATATAAGCTTAAGCGTGTTGTTGAACCAGTTTAAAGGGACAAAGTTGGCTAGATAATATTTTTAATTATTGGCATAAAATATTGTATTAAGAGGAACATTAAAAGAAAGTAGTACTTTCAAATACTCATGAGCATAGCTCATGGGTTATTAAAAAAAAAAAAACAAATGGACTGTCCTAAAGCAAACAGAATGACTTGGGGCAAAAAAAAGGATGCTATTTTCAGCATCTTTGTCATCAGTAAACTTTGGGTAGCACACGCAAATCCCAAAAGACTTTGAAAAGGAAACAGCCACTGCTCTGTGTGATCATCTCTAACCACTGACATAACACCATGCCACTTCGCTGGTGAACGTCCAATCAACATCCCATTTCCCACATCTGTTTTGTGTATTAGAGTACTGGGCTGTATCCTGAGTTGTTTGGATGTTTGCAGCTCTTGTGACCATCCATAGATGAAGATCCTCTGTTGGGGCCAGGATGAAGCTTTCCCAGCATCATGTCACTAATCCCTTGGTGAAGCCATTGGGGATGAATCCCCCTGGTTCAGCACTCATGAAAAAAATCCTATTTTTTTATCGTCATTGAGGAAGAAATTGAAAAATCTTTTGTTGAACAGAGTACCTTTCACTTAAAAAATCCAGGCAAGATAAAATGACATGTGTGCTAATGATGTATTTTATGAACCACCATCTGTCTCGGGAAAGGTCAGAGAAAAATGGCAACTGCTGCTCAGGTGATTGGTGGTGGAGGGGAAAAATGGCCTCATCTGAACGTGACAAGAAGCTTCAGTGACATCATATAAATGCCATAATTGGGAAGTGGTAAATTGAACAGGGCTGCCTTTGGAATTTGATGTGTCAATAAACAAGTTCAAGGTGACACGTTGGATCAATACGGCACGACAAGAATCATCCGACAAATTTACTGCAAAGTAATTGGGTGCAAAATGACTCAACTCAACCTTCACACTGCAGAAAATCAAACAAACAGGCAACCTACAGGCAACAGTTTGTATATGTCAGATGCTGCTTAAGGTAGCTTGCGCAGTACTAATAGAGTTGTTTTAAAGGGAGACAGGGAAAAAAAAAATACAAGTGAGGTTCCTGTTATTGTGAGTGTGACCTGAGGCATTGCTATAACCCTCTATGCACCTTGAGGGTGTATAAATAGAAAAACAAAACACACAATTGCTAGAGGTAGTCTTAAATATTAATATTTTTCTTCCTCTTGCTCTTGAGATGACAAATAAAATAAACTGGGGACACCTTATTTTTCTCTTAGCACAAACAAGAGGCTTTTCATATAATAGGTTTATTACCTCTCACGCCCCTTATTTTTTTGCTAAAGGAAGGCATAATAAGTCACTTCTATTAAAAATTGCTATTAGCGCAGAGTACACAGGGCTATTTAATACAAATCGCTGGCTAACATCAGAATTAACCATTCCCACTTACTACTAAATCTGAAAAGAAAAGTCTCCTCAATGCATTAATTTGTTAACAACAAATTTGATGCTTGATTTGTCCCCACTTCACAACCTTCAATCTGGAGTTTCTCCAAGTGGAAAGTCAAGAGCTCATTTTCCCAAGAAATTTGGGATCTTGCCAAGGCTAAAAGAGAAGCTGCTACACTGACTGCGTACTTTGGAAATGTCATGGAGATTGATTGTGTTTTAATTGTACATTCATTCTGGAATGAGAAAAGAGAGAGAAGATGAGTGGAAAGCCATGGCCAAGGAGAAAGATGCCATTCATGTTTGCATTGCTTCACAGCTGTGATGAGCTTTAGTGGAGAATGCTTCTTTTGTCAATGGTGGTTTTGTTTGTCTCTGGAAAAGACGGGAAAACTTCAGTCTTGCCCCATCCCTGATGCATCACAGGGAATCTGACCACAGACCTCAGGTGCTTGCATATCAGCATCAGCAGCTCCAGCATCCACATAATTTACAGTAATCCAAAAATGCAGGAAAGCAGACAAACTCAGCAGCTGAGCTTTATTGATGGACTGATGCCACTGGATAAAGCAGTGTGCTGTATTGGTAAGCTTTGGGCACACTGAGAATTTAATGGATGTCAAGATGTGGATAGGAAAAAAACAGGAAGATTGAGGTAGAAGATTTGAACCAGGAATGGGATTAGTGCGAAGAAGTGCTGTAGTTATGTTAAAAAAATCAACCCATATATATATATATATATGTATATATGGTATAGAGAGATTATATTACATAGAGAGATTTGACCTTGGCTGCCATCTTGGGGTTGCTGTTCTCCTTTGGGCATGGACATCCTTGGGAGTGCTTTCCAGGGCCACCAAGAAAACTGTTGTGTCCCATGCAAGAAATGAAACCTGAGTGAACAAAACCCTGGTCCTTCTGGGGAAAAAATAGTTCCAGATCTAATAAGTGACCTAATGTTGAGATGTGGAGTCAAGTGCAGAATGTCAGAAGGACCAGCCCTGCTGACCTTTGCCTGCTGCCAGTCTCAAGTTTATTTCACTATGTAATAGAAAGGCAAAAATATCTGTTTTTCACCCTTTTCTACCTGTTAGGGTCTGGGATGACCCTAAAGCTTGATACACTGAAGATGCAGGGTTTGCAAGCAGACCACTGCCATCACAGTTAAGGACAAGCCCATTCACTTGTCAGAGGATTCCTTTGTCTTTCAAGAATGACTTAAAAAATCAGCTGGAAACTGGGAAACACCTTATTGTGTGAGATTAGGCAGGTTGTTCTGTTAATCTGGCATTTTTGGTGGGATATTTTATTTCCATTTCTCTGGCTGAATCATGGAGACAAAGCATTACCACTGGACAGCCTTAGCTGGAGAAAGAGATGAAAGCAGTTGCTGGGTCTAAGTTTCAAAATAGAACTTGAGTTACTTTTCCAAAAAGTATATTGAGGTGGCTTTATTGTTTGATGGGGAGTTTTTTTCTGGTTTAACATGTATTTTGCTTGTTTTTTTTTTTTTTTTTTTTTTTTTTTTTGTTTTTTTTTTTTTTTTTTTTTTTTTTTTTTTGTTATTATATATTTGGTTTTTTTTTTAATTTTTAAAA
>NDXB01014430.1:43840-63432 GCA_002631895.1 Agapornis roseicollis
TTGGGTTTTTTTGTTTGTTTGTTTTAAATATTTTGGTCAAAGCCAGCTAGGGTACTAGAGGAAATCCCAAAGGATACTTTGAAAGCTGGGAAAGTAAGAACATAAGGATTTTTATTTCAAAATTTTTTTTAATCTTTGGATTATGAAATTGTCATTAACTCCAGCGCTTGGTGTACTCTGGGCAGGAAAATTTCCTCTTGGTAAAGCTGAAAACAACGTGTTGTTCTATTGCACAAATGAGACTTGTTATTTTCAAAGCCAAAAGGAAACAAGTAAGTTCCACTAGCACTGCCAGACATTTTAGATTCCTACATCTATGGATTTGTATCCATAGATACATATTCATCCTTCCCTCCTTTGAAGCACAGTGCACATTTGAAAAATATCACTTTGACACCTGAGAGAGAGGTCCAGGGTCATAGAATCACAGAATCAACCAGTTTAGGAAAGAGCTATAAGCTCATCAAGTCCAACGGTTCCCCAGTACTACCCAGGCCACCACTAACCCATGTCACTGAGGGCCTCATCTATAGTGAGGTGAACATCACACACCACATCACGGTGTGTGAACATTTCCAGGGATGGTGACTCCATCACTGCCCTGGGCAGCCTGTTCCAATGTCTGAGCACACTTTGGAGAAGAAATTGTTCCTAATCTTCAGTCTATACCTCTCCTGGTGCAGCTTGAGGCTGTTTCCTCTTGTCCTGTCACTTGTTACTTGGGAGAAGGGATGTTCATTTCCCATTAATTAAAGTGGGAATCAGATATCCAGTCTCTCAGGTTGCTGTGCAAACAACACTGTGAGGGAATCACACTTCGCAAGGCACAAATGGGGGAGCTGATAGATGAGGGACATCCGTGTCCATTGAGGACATGGCTCTACAGCTCTACACCGTAAGTGTGGTGGAAAATTCCAGATCATCAGTTCTTCGCATTAATTTTGCTGAATCTCTTCTCCCCTGTCGTGGTTTAAACCCAACCAACCACGCAGCTCGTTCACTCACTCAACCCCCCTTTCTTGCCCTCCCCTGCTTCCAGAGAGATGGGGGGAAAAGCAACTTCCACAGGTTGAGATAAGAACAGTTTAGTAACGAAGGTATAACAGAAATCACTGCTGCTACCACCAATAATAATAATGATAAAGGAAAGGAATACAGCATCCCATCAACCACAACAGATAGCTCACAACACCCCACCAACCGAGTGCTGACCGACCACCTCTTCCAACCACCCCAAGAGCGAGCTAGGCCTTCCGGATCACCCCCAGTTACATCCTGGGCATGATGTGCTATGGTATGGAATACCTCTTTGGTCAGTTTGGTCCTGTCAGTACAGTCCTGTCCCTCCTTCCTCCCAGCCCCCCCTCCTCCCCAGCAGAGCATGAGGCTCACAAAGTCCTTGGTCAGGGCAAACATCGCTCAGCAACAACCAAAAACGTCGGCCTTATCAGCCTTGTTCCCAGATTAAGTCAAAACACAGCTACTAAAGAGAAGAAAAACTGACTGCAACTGCTGAACCCAGGACATCCCCAAACTGAACTCAACTGATTTTCTGCCTGTGAATGATATTGATTTCCAGTGTTGCTCTAATTTATTCTTTATTGTCTTTGTTTACTTGTAATGATTATTCAGTTGTTAATTGATATTTCTGTTGTGTTCCTTAAAAGCCTGATTGAAAACCAATCCAAATCAATGGTATAACTGATTTCAGTGCAATTTCAGGTTATAAACGTAATTTTCTCCCTCTTTTAACATACCAAAAAGGGAAAAAACTCAATTAAAACAGTCTTTTAAGCTGTGTAGCTCTTGCTGGAAATATTCTGTATGTGTGGTACCTTCTCTAAATCCCAAACACTTTGATTGTCTTTGGGTTATCAATCACACTGGTTATTTTCTTTTCTGACTTAAGAGGATTATTGGGACTGGATTTTGTACTTTGTCAGTATTACAGACTGACACCTCTGCACTCGGGGCTGGGTTGCAGCCTGGCAGTGATCCTGCCTGTCTTCCCTCTCACTGAAATCATCTGGAGATGCCACCGAGCTTGTGAAACCTGTGCTGGTCACAGTGTTTGGGAAACTTGTCCACCCCAAGCATATAATTCAAATTAAAGCCCCCCGCAGGTAAGCAAAGGGTGAGAGGGGGACAGATTTCAACCTTGAGAAGCAACTTATAATGCATGTTTTTTCTTTCTGATATTCTGTCAGAAATCAGATGCCTACAGCACAGCAGCTTTGATATCACCTTAACTCATGTGAGAGAAATGAAAGCAAAAAGGTATTGCGTTGTGTGTCAAACTGAGGAGTGAAGTTGACCCCATTGCTCCTCTACAGAGAAGCTTGTGGGATGTTGTTTGTAGAAACATTTTAAAGATTTCTCTGCTACATAGGTAAGCTCATATATCCCTTCCAGTTGTCTCTCATCTTGTTTTATTTACCTGTAGGGGTATGCCATGCATTATTGGAGGGAGCCAGTGACACCACTTGTGTGCAGTGTGAGCAAGTAACTGGCCTGCTCAGGCAGGTTGTGGAACTGAAGGAGGAGGTAGAAAGGCTGAGAGCCATTAAAGAATGTGAAAGTGAAATAGATTGGTGGAGCCACAGCCTAAGGCAAGAGCAGAGGGAAATGGCTGAACAGGTGATGGATCCCCATCCCTCCTACCATCGAGCTGAGGGAGCAAACTTAAGGGACAGGGAGGTATGGAAGGAGGTCCCTCCTCAGAGAGGTAAGCGAAAACCCTCACAATCCCAGTTGCCCTTGAATAACAGGTACGAGGTCTTGGAAGTACAGGACCAGGTAAATGGAGATGGGGTAGATCTATCTAGCGAGTCACCCAGGGCTTGTCACTCACTCCCATGCCTTAGAACTTCCTCAACCAAGAAGAAAAGAAGAGTAATTGTGGTGGGTGACTCCCTTCTGAGGGGAACAGAAGGGCCCATTTGTTGACCTNACTCACTCCCTTAGAACTTCCTCAACCAAGAAGAAAAGAAGAGTAATTGTGGTGGGTGACTCCCTTCTGAGGGGAACAGAAGGGCCCATTTGTTGACCTGATCTGTCCCACAGGGAGGTCTGCTGCCTGCATGGGGCTAAGATTAGAGATGTTAAAAGGAAACTCTCTGATCTGATGCAGCCCTCTGACTACATCCACTGCTGGTTTTTCAGGTTGGCAGTGATGAAATTATTACAAGGGGTCATGGGCAATGGAGAGAGACTTCAGGGCTCTGGGGCAGCTGGTTAGAGGGTCTGGAGCACAAGTGGTGTTTGCCTCCATACCTGTTATGAGCGAGGATGAAGGGATAAATAGGAAGAGTGTGAGGATTAATGTATGGCTATGTGACTGGTGCCGAAGGCAGGGTTTTCGCTTTTTCAATCATGGGCCGCTATATCAGACACCTGGTTTGCTGGTGGCAGGTGGGATACAGCAGTCCCAGAGAGGCAAAAGGTTTTTGGGGCAGTAGTTAGCGGGGCTCATTGACAGGGCTTTAAACTAGATATGAAGGGGGAAGGGGAGATAACTGGGCCTGTTAGGCACAAGCCCAAGAGGAACGTGCTGGGCCTTGCAGGATGGTGGACTAGGGATGACTCTCAAACTATTGTTTCGTTTGAGGGATTGGAGAGTTGTTTAGACCCTATCCCACAGGGGAAAAAGGGCACTAGGGCAAGAGTTAGCAGAGCTCACTCACAGAGCTTTAGGTTAGATTCAAAGTGGGAGGGGGCTGTAGCTGGGTTTGAACTAGTGGGGCATTGTTCTAGTATTAATGTAGGCCAGAAGGCCTCCCGCCTCCCGAGGGTGCCATTAGCGCGCTCTGCTTGCTCCCTGAAATGCCTGTACACCAATGCATGCAGCATGGGGAATAAACAGGAGGAGTTAGAAGTCTGTGTGCAGTCTAAAGGTTATGATCTGGTGGCAATTACAGAGACATGGTGGGACAGCTCGCGTGACTGGAATGTGGTCATGGATGGCTATGTCTTTTTTAGGAAAGATAGGTCAGCAAAGTGAGGTGGTGGAGTTGCTGTTTATGTGAGAGAGTGACTAGAATGTGTTGAGTTCTGTCCAGGGGCAGATGAGGAGCAAGTGGAAAGAGTCTGTGGGTACAGATTAAGGGGTAGGCTGGTACGGGTGATACAGTTGTGGGGGTCTGTTATAGACCTCCTGATCAGGATGAAGGAGTTGATGAGGCTTTCTGCAGGCAGCTGAAAGCAGCATCATGACTGCATGCCTTGGTCCTCATGGGGGATTTTAACTACCCCGATATTTGCTGGAAGACTTACATGGCCAATCATTCACAGTCTAGGAGGTTTCTCCAGTGCATTGATGATAACTTCTTAATGCAAATGGTGGACAAACCAACTAGGAGAGGAGCAGTGCTGAATCTAGTGCTCACCAGCAAGGAGGGTCTTGTTGAAGCGGTGATGGTCAATGGCAGCCTTGGCTGCAGTGACCATGAGGTGGTGGAGTTTAGGATCCTGTGTGGGAGGAATAGAATACCTAGCAAGGCTGCAATTCTGGATTTCCGAAGGGCCGACTTTGGTCTCTTCAATCAATTGCTAAGGGAAGTCTCATGGGAAAGGGTACTAGGTGGTAAAGGGGCACAAGATAGTTGGTCAGCATTCAAGGACCGCTTCTTCCAAGCTCAGGATCAGAGCATCCCAATGGGTAGGAAATCAAGTAAGGGAGCCAGGAGACCAGCATCGTTGAACAAGGAACTCCTGGGCAAACTCAGGTGGAAAAAGAGAATCTATGGACTATGGAAGGAGGGGCTGGCCACTTGGGAGGAATATAGGACAGTTGTTAGAGGATGTAGGGAGGCAATTAGGACAGCTAAGGCCTCCTTGGAACTTAATCTTGCGAGTCAGGTTAAGGATAATAGAAAAGGCTTCATCAAATACATAGCGGGTGAAACTAACACAAGAGGTAATATAGGCCCACTGCTGAATGAGGTGGGTGCCCTGGAGACAGAGAATATAAAGAAGATGGAGGTGCTGAATGCCTTCTTTGCCTCTGTCTTTACTCCTGCAGACTCTCCCCGGGGGCGCCAGATTCCTAGAGCCCGAGAAGGAGTCAGGAAAAAAGGAGGAGTTTGCTTTGGTAGATGAAGATTGGGTTAGGGATCAGTTAAGCAGTGTGGACATCTATAAATCTATGGGTCTGGATGGAATACACCCACAGGTGCTGAGGGAGCTGGTGGAGGTCATTGCTAGGCCACTCTCCATCATCTTTGGTAAGTCGTGGGAAACGGGAGAGGTGCTTGAGGATTGGAGGATGGCAAATGCCACGCCAGTCTATAAGATGGGCAAGAAGGAGGACCTGGGTAATTATAGACCAGTCAGCCTTACCTCCATCCCTGGAAAGGTGATGGAACAACTTATTCTTGACACCATCTCTAGACATAGCAAGGATGAGGGGGTCATTAAGAGCAGCCAACATGGTTTTACCAAGGGGAGGTCATGTTTGACCAACCTTATAGCCTTCTATGAGGAGGTAACTAGGTGGTTGGATGATGGTAGAGCAGTAGATGTGGTTTTTCTTGATTTCAGTCAGACATTTGATACTGTCTCCCACAGCATCCTCATAGATAAGCTAAGGAAGTATGAGCTTGATGATCAGGTAGTGAGGTGGATCGAGAACTGGTGGAAAGGAAGAAGGCAGAGAGTTGTGGTCAATGGGGCAGAATCTAGTGGGAGGTCTGTGACCACTGGAGTCCCTCAGGGGCCGGTGCTGGGACCGGTGCTGTTTAATGTTTTCATCAACAACCTGGATGAGGGAACTGAGTGCACCCTCAGCAAGTTCGCTGATGATCCTAAACTGGGAGGAGTGGCTGACACACCAGAAGGCTGTGCTGCTATTCATGAGACCTGGACAGGCTGGAGAGTTGGGTGGGGAGAAACTTGATGGAATTCAACAAGGCCAAGTGTAGAGTCTTGCATCTGGGGAAGAACAACCCCATGGACAAGTACAGGTTGGGGGTTGACCTGCTGGAAAGGAGTGAAAGGGAAAGGGACCTGGGGGTCCTGGTGGATGTGAGGATGACCATGAGCCAGCAATGTGCCCTTGTGGCCAAGAAGGCCAATGGCATCCTAGGGTGCATTAGAAAGGCTGTGGTTAGTAGGTCAAGAGAGGTTCTCCTCCCCCTCTACTCTGCCTTGGTGAGGCTGCATCTGGAATACTGCGTCCAGTTCTGGGCCCCTCAGTTCAAGAAGGACAGGGAATTGCTTGAAAGAGTCCAGTGCAGAGCCACGAAGACGATTAAGGGAGTGGAACATCTCCCTTATGAGGAGAGGCTGAGGGAGCTGGGTCTCTTTAGCTTGGAGAAGAGGAGACTGAGAGGTGACCTCATCAATGTTTACAAATATGTAAGGGGCGGGTGTCAGGATGATGGAGCTAGGTTCTTTTCATTGATGTCCAGTGATAGGACAAGGGACAATGGGTGTAAAATGGAGCATAGGAGGTTCCATGTGAACATCAGGAGAAAATTCTTTACTGTGAGAGTGACGGAGCATTGGAACAGGTTGCCCAGGGGGGTTGTGGAGTCTCCTACGTTGGAGATATTCAAGGCCCGCCTGGACATCCTGTGTGATGTAATTTAGGTTACCCTGCTCTCGCAGGGGGGTTGGACCAGATGACCTTTCGAGGTTACTTCCAACCCTTAGGATTCTGTGATTCTGTGATTTCTGCAGACTTTGGCCCAAACCTTGCCTGAGGGAGAGGCATCAAGTGTTCTTTGGCTGCTGTTTTTCACTCTCGTAAGTAAGCAGGAGCAGAAGACGCATGGATATGGCTGTCTGAGCCTCTGGGAATCTCTTTGTGGGTCATCTTGCAGCCCTTTAAATGTTCTCTATCTCCTTCCAAGTGGCACAGAGCTGGGATGCTGCTAAGCCCCCTTAAAGCTCCCACTGTGATAGGGTTAACTGTGTCCATCAGGTGCTTTCACCAAGAGCTGATGGTGCCAAGCACGTCTGCATGTCCAGACCATTAACCTAGGAGCTCTGCTTACCTGGAACAGATAATTGCAGTTTCTGCCATTTAAAAACATCCTGCCATGGCTGGAACTACCATGTTAATTGAGCTGCAACTGCCAGGGCCTGAAAGGCAGCAAGATATGGATACATTTTGTTTAGTGTTACTATTAGTTTCTCTGGGTTGCAGAGAAGCCTTTGCATGGAAATTGAGCCCATTATGTATTTGGGTCTTGCTTAACGAGATGCAGTGCAAAAGGCAGTCCATTACTTTGGAACTAGAGGCTTTGCCTCCCTTCCAAGATTGATTTTTATTTCACAAATTATTACTGCATGGATTAATGATCTCTCCGCATGCAAACGCTCTCGGCTGCTACCCAGGTGCATTAACCTTTCACAGAACAAAGAATTCCTCCTCCTCCATGTTGCTTTGTCCAAAGCATTTCTCTTCTAAATGCTGAATATTGCTACCTTGCTGTTACCAAGAGATGAAGAGTTCAGGAATCATAAGCCTGTGACCTTCTTCAGGTGTTTTCTTCACCAGACCACTACAGGCTCCTAATGCTCAAAATCAAAGTTGTAGACCCTAATTAATAAAATACTATTTTGCACTTACAAAGCATTTTTGGTGTGTGAGTGAAGCAAGCAGTCATCCCAAAACAGGCCAAGTCTGCTGTTACCAGTTTATAAGCAACTAAAATGGGACTTAGAGGTGGAACAAAATGTGGCCATGAAGGTCCCAGAGTGAAAACTCCAGACTCCTGAAGCTTATCTCTATTCTTGCAAGAGAAAGCAAAAGTATTATCAATGCAAACTGCTCCACTGAGCCCTGATACCCTGAGACCTGCAGATGTATGTGCTCTACATGTAAACTCATAACAAAGGGATTAATCCTGCAACAATTTCTACAGTGAGGCTGATCACATGTGCCAAGAGTATATTTAAGCTCTTACAGGTCTGGGGACTCTTATATAACTTAGATTGGCTGACATCCTTAATCCAGTCCCCTCCTGGTCATTCTGCCTTGGCAACATGCTCGTTTGGATGTGAAAGCTCTGCTCTGCTGGCAGGCTGCTGCCTATGCTCAGTAAATACCATGAAATGTAGCCAGCTTTGCTGTATTCGTGAAACTTTCCCCACAGCTCTAATTATGCCTGGTTAGTACTAACATTTAGTCAGCTTAAATTATTAAACACTTGCAGCCCCTGCAGGTAGAAACCTGTTTAATTAATGACTGATTAGTTAAATCATTATGTGTCCTGATATGAATCACAATAATTTTTGTAGTCCATATTATCATTGTAAAGGCATGTTAATTTATTGAAGGATTCTTTTTTTCTAAATAGAACAGAAATAGACATAGCTTCGGAGAAACGAAAGGACAAAACATCAGCACAAATCTAGAGTAGGAAGATACTCCCACAACAGTCTCAAATGCCCTTTAATTCATCTGGAGCTGGAGGTGCTCAGACCCTAGAGAGAAAAAAGAGTCTTTCCTTTCAGTTACTTTGCATGTTTTGGGGCACGATTGCACCATCTTCAGTAGATGATGCAGTTCTCAGTGCTGCCACCAAGAGCAGAGCCTGCATCCCCTCATTGCATCATTGCCTTTATACCCTGACAGTAGCTGCTGTTCATGAGAACCATCTCTCTCAGGCAACAAAATCCCATGTACAGCAGCAGTGACTTTTAGCATTGTTTTAGACTGAAATAAGGCATCACTGTTTGGATGGATTCAGCCAGGTAGCTTTTAGGTCTCTTCAAAACAGTAAATATTTCAAAGCCATGCTGGCTGTTGCAATGAAGCTGGCAGCACTCTGTTAGTCCATGGCACCATGCTATCTGGCAGGAGGTGGACTGATGTGTCCAGATGTCATTCTTTCTAGTGTATAACCCTGATTGCCAAATGGTTGGCTAATGAGACCTTTGGCTGTTGCCCCAAGGCTGAACTCTGGTTCTGGGCCAAATGCTAGTGGTTACAGATGTGCCAGAAGAATAGATGAATAAAGATCCCACCAAACCCCTGTTTCTCAAGGATCTACATGACACATAGCTCCTCCTACTGCTGACACACCGTTACCCTCAGACCATCTGCAGGTGCTCAGACACTTGAAATCCCTGACTTACCACTGAAGGTAATATCAGACACCAGAAAGTTCTACATATCATCTATTATAACAATAATTTCCATAAGAACTACAATTTTGGTTTAAATACTTATTTCATCCCAGCTTTGCCATCTCATAGCAAAGTGGTAGTGGCAATATCTGTAAGACTTTGGCCCTTGAGCCAACGTTGGCGTGATAAACTCCTTTTCCAGGATACAAAGACATGTGACTATTGGGAAACAGCAATGTAGAAGAAATTGAATATCAAACTGGGATTGTGTTCTCTAAACAAGAAAGGCTTTGACCATATTCTTTTCCAGGAGCTGAGAGAAGCATTATTTTTCTTTCTGAGAGGAAACAGTAGGCATAAACAGCAAACCTCCCATCTCCAAAACCCTGTGTCTCCAACAAAGACCTGCATCCCTCAACAGTCTTATTTTCAGAGAGACAACTACATTTAGGCCTTCACGGACTCTAACAGCCAGATTTGAAAGCTCAGGTGAAATTATGGTGTTTTCTAATCTTGCAGAAGTTGGGTTCAGCCTCTCACTTGAAGCTCCATAGGTTAGGCTGTGTTCTGTGTTCTAAAGCAATAACCCTTCAATGTTAAGGCCTTGGAAGGACCCTGGGAGGTATCCTGCAAGCAGGGCACACACTTTGACAGGATGTAGCTCTAGGATTGACTGTAAAGGCAGGTGAACTTGGAGGTGGTCCCTTTCTTCAGCTCTTTGCCCAGCGGAAGGATCTGTGCTCTCTCAGCAGGAGCATAGAGCTCCCTAGGGAGCCAGTGGAAAGAGTCAGCTCTTGCTGCCATCCAGGGAGATAGGCAGGGTGGATGTCCTTAACAATACATAATATAATGTTGTCTCACTGCAGAAATCTAGGACATCACTTGAAAAAAGGAAAGAAATGGAAGTGAAGGTTATTTTGAGCTAAATACTCACACGGGAGCATAATTCACTGCAAAACATTGCTCACTTTCTTATGGTTCACCTAAGCACTGTGGCCATGCTTTGCAATAAATGCACTGCAAAGAGAAGAGACAACTTTTTTGTTTTTTGTAGGTCTCTCTTTTTATCTCACTTTTTTCTATCATATTGAATCATCAGGGTGTGAAATATAATAAAGCACTGTACCATTCAATCTGTCGGTTGTACCTTACAGGTGTACTCCAGGTAAATATCCCCTTGGCTGGTGAAAAATGAGCTTACCTGAAACAGATGACTTTGATGAACTTGGGTAGCTGTGCCTCTATCACTCTTTTCCAATTGGCTTCCCCAGCAAAGCATGGTTACCCAACACAGATTTGTCTTACTGAAGGAAAGATATTCTCTAATTCACTTTGTTCCCAGCATCTTGCCCCCTCACTGATGTCCTCACTTCATCTGGCATTTTGTAAAAGTATAAATGGCAGGGCTTGTCATCTCTTCCACTAGGCATCTTTGGGAAACAAATTAATTATTTACCAGCCTATCGCATGCCCCATTGCTTTGATAAAACTGGAATATAAATAAAAATGTCCATGTATTAAAACGTACCATTTCCTGGATGTGGCAGTGGCAGGTAGAGTATCACAGCAAAAGTGACTGCTTCACCCCAACGCCTTCCCCAAGTGGTTCTTGCTCACTGCCAAGCAAGTGCGCAAGTGGGAGCTAATAGCAAAAATAAAGCAGGCACATATGCAAATGAGATCCCTGTACCTGCAAGGGCTTTCACTGCTCACCATTTGAATTTTAGATAAATGCTGAATACCCCTTTACTCTCAAAACCTACAGCATTGAGAAGATTAAGTCCTGCCTGACTAGTAATAATCCAAGGAAGCCATTCCAGGGAGTTTGGAGGTTTGCTTTCTTTGGCTTTTTGCCTATTTCTAATTTTATTTGTTTTGGTTTTATTCCTTTCTCAGGCATACTTCTCAAAATGCTTGGAAAGGCCAGGAGATGTTTTGGAGGTGCCTTGAATCATAGAATCATAGAGTCATAGAATAGTTTGAGTTGGAAAAAACATAAGATTCTCTAATTCCAACACCCCTACAAAAGGGAGGGACTTCTCACACTTGATCAGGTTGCCCAAGGCTCTGTCCAGCCTGACCTTGGACACTGCTGGTGATGGAGCATTCACCACTTCTTTGAGAAACCTGTTCCAGCACCTCACTATCCCCACAGGGAAGAGCTTCTTCCTTATAGCTAACCTGAGCTTCCCCTGTTTTGGTTTAAAATCATCACCCCTTGTCCTGTTGCTACAATCCCTGATGAAGAATCTCTCTCCAGCATCCTTGTAGCCCTCTTCAGATACTGGAAGGCTACTCTGGGGTCTCCAAGCAGCTTCTCTTCTCCAGGCTGAACAACCGCAACTTTCTCAGCCTGTTTTCATACGGGAGATGCTCCAGTCCCCTGATCATCCTCATGGCCTCCTTTGGACTTGTTCCAATAGCTGCATGTCCTTCTTATGTTGAGGATACCAGAACTGTACACAGTGATCCAAGTGGGGTCTCATGAGAGTAGAGGGGCAGGCTCACCTACCTGGTGTAGAGGTAAGGTGTAGAGAAAGGCCTCTCACCCACTCTTTCCCCCAACAACTCATTCATGTGAAAGACACACTGTGGTTGTCTGAGTAAGGCTGTGATTTTGCAAATCATGGAGTCGTAGAATGGTTCGCGTTGAAAGTGAACTCAAAGAACATCTAGTTCCAACCATTATTTATTTATTTATTTATTTATTTATTTATTTAGTCAGAGCTCTTTTAAAAACTTCCTGGAACAGTTCTAAACCTTCACATATTACAAGAAGGATGAGCCTGTCAAGTTGCAGGAAATGACCCTTCCACTGAAGAACCATTTTGTGCATCATTAATTGTCATTTGCAGTAGCATGTACTGCTTTTCCTCTTTAAATGAGCTACTGAAGTTAACTACTTCATCCTTACAGGCCTTTAACAGGGATATATAATATTTCCTGTTGCTACTGAAGAAGGTGAATGTGATGAAAAGACCTGTCCACAGTCACAAAACCAAGAGTTTCAAATCTTTAAGTAACTGCACTGATCACTACACTTGCTCTGCAACAGCATTTCCCTCTGAATGCTGGATTGGTGCTGTCAGGTCTCGTCTTGCACAGAATAAATAGACTTTATGGATTTTTCTCATTCCTCATTCACCTCTCTCTTCCATATGGATAAGAGAAATAACTTGAGGCTGTGAGTACCTGAGTTCGTTTCTTTTCTACACAGAACCTTTGGGATACTGGGGTGAATGGTGATGCAGAGATGCTGAGAGAACCAGACAGGTTGGATCAAACAAGAGGCAGTTTGGGGTGGGAGATCCTTCTTTTTCCAGCTTTTCTGAATTTGTAAACAACCAAAGACTGTTTCACTAAGTGGTTGAAAATGTAGTGCAACAAGGCTGTTAGTGGGACTCCACATGAGTTTGTGCATGAAAACAGAAAGTTACTTTTGGAAGATACAACAAAGGCAGGATGCCAAAGAATGCCCAGAGGAGAACTTCCTAAAATCATCAGAGTATAAGCAAGGTTATTACATCTACTTAAAAGTTAAGTGATCTGTAGGGTGGCCAGAGACTGTATTTCCTGTCCCTTTATAAACATGTGCAAAAGCCTTGTAGACCCAAGCCATTAAACAGTGCTTCCCCAGAACCAGCAATAACCTCACTAGTCACAGAAACCACCCAGTGCTACCTTAACAGAAGAAATCCAGTGCCATCATGAGCATACCTCAACATCTTTTCTTACTGTTTTTCATTCTGCAAAGCAACAGGCAGGGAAAAAAAAACACTTCACTCACCACAAACTCTATTCAAACTTGAATGATTACAGCAAAACTGTGTTCTGGTTTGGGTTTCTTTTAGCCATCAGGGAATATATTAATCTGAAACCACAGCCCAACCTAGGATATGTTTTAAGTCTTCAGAGCACTCATGTTCAGTGACTCAGCTTTTGTTTCAGGCCAGGTTTTATTTGTGTCTTCCTCCTTCTTCATCATTTTTTTCTAAATGGTACCACCAAGTAGTAAAAGCACCATCCATGTTTCAGATGCATGCAAAATAAAATGTAGAAGGAAAGTGCCAGATAAATTTAACAAGCATTAAAGTTATATATAATTTAAATATGTATAAAATTATTTGGTATATCGATTAGAAAATGGGCTGTTGACCATTTAAAGGCAGCAATCAATTTCTTAGTTCACAGGTCAGGTCAAGTTTCGTTCTAATGATCTAAAGAAGCAAATAGCATTAGGAGATAATGAACTCCACAGGATTACAGATGTGATCTATAGCTCTGTTGTGGCACAAGACCCAGCAAATGAGTAAGGGCATCATCTGAAGTGCCCTGGCCTCCACAGACTAAAACCATGTTTTTTATCTTGGCAAGGTGTCAATTTATGATGTAATCAAAGGCAGCCGATAGAATCACTTTGCTCCTAAAACACCACATGGTTAGGCTCAATGTCATCATTGAGCAAGAGAGGTAGATCCCATTAATGTGGTCTACAAAGTTATCTTCCCTATTCTGGTAAATGAATGTTAAGCATACCCACCCTGTTAATCAAAGGGAGTTGATAGCTCTCTCTGCTCCCACCAAGGGTTGAGTTACATAAGGGAAACACTGTAGGGCTACCAAACAGTTGGGTTTTGGTGTGCTGATGTACAGCAGAGAAAGGGCTTTCCTAAATATTAGTAACAAAAGGAAGAAAAATCAATCTGTGTGTGTAGAAAGAGAAAGAATTTGCACCCATAGCCACGTGAATACATGTGTATCTATCTGTTTGTGCATGTGTATGGGTAAGCATAATTTCACTGGAACATGGAAGAGAGAGTTAGGCCATTTGAACTTTAAATTAGAGAAGGGCAGATACTTTTGAAAAGCCTGGTATATATTTTGAAGATTTTTAGGTGTCATGAAAATTCATGCTGTTTTCTGAAGGACTATCAACTTCTGGCCTGGGCCTTAATCACTGAAATCTTCAGTCTATATTTTCTGGACCATATGATGAGTATCTTTGAGTCCCTACTTGTTGGTTTGCTTCAAAACCTAAACTGAATATTGAATCCATCTAGACATGTATATGTGACAGGCTGTATTTAAATCTAAGCATGATATTTATGCAATTTTAATTCCCCATTTCCATCTCTCATTTGGATGCAGAAAAAATTTCACTGTTTCTCACTGGGTGTCTGAAATGTAAGAAAAGCTTCCAGAAGAATCAGGCAAGATTTCTCTGATCATCCTTTAGAGGGGAGCAAGTGAACAAATCCGGTATCAAAAAGAGGACATTAGAAAGGTTTTCCATACTCACCTTTACTCAGATAGTCCCTTGAACATACTTGAGCATCTCAAATGGTAGCAAATGCAATTCAGCCTCTAAATCCAGCTCTGTTTATGTAGATCTTATTGGCTCGGCATATGACTTTTCTGTCTTTGTGCAGCACAGTGGCCTACATTGCTGTCTTGAGCTTTCTTAAACAGCATTCACTTCCACACTGCTGCGTCTTCTCAGCTGTTTCAGCGTTAATGGGCTTACTTGGATTATTAATTGGGCTCATTAGACTTATTTTCTTCTTTAATATAATGAGTGTGTAAGCACTAAACTAAGAGGCGTAAAACTCTGATAAATGAGAAAACTGGATAATTGTACAGCATCAGTGCAGTGCTTGTAAGAGCCTTCTTTAAAAAAATGGAATAAGGAGGAAAACAAATTGAAAGCAGGTAAAACAGAGAAAGAAAAGTAATCCAGACTGAGGTCTGAGCATCCTGATATGCTCTTTGCATATCAGAGTGAGTCAATTTGGCAGGGATTCAGGCTCCTAGAGTAACACTTCAAGGCATTTCAACCCAATTTCTACCTCTCCTCAATGTCAGTGTCAACAACATGCAGATTATGGCTGTGAATTTAGAATCATAGACTGGTTTGGGTTGGAAGGGACCTTGAAGCTCACCCAGTTCCAAACCCCTGCCCCTGAAACCTTCCAGTAGAGCAGATTGCTTCAAGCCCCATACAACCTGGCCTTGAACACTGCCAGGGATGGGGCAGGCACAGCTTCTCTGCACACCCTGTGCCAGTGCCTCAGCACCCTCACAGGGAAGAACTTCTACCTAAGAGCTCATCTCAGTCTCCCCTCTTCTGTCTTAAAGCCATTTAAGTATACCTTATCAGCCTACATCGAATATGGGTGTACTGTCATTAAGTGAGTACCCCACTGCTGAATCGAATAGGATCCAATTCAGCATGTCTCATACACACAAAATTCCCACAAACTCTTGAGCAAATGGATAAATGATGACTCATGCCCAAGGTTTTATGCTTATAAAATTCACCAATATAAAGGCAACAATTATCCGAAAGCAAAGAGAAAGCAAGGTAACGGAAGATGGTAAACCAACAAGAAGAGATACTTTTCAGAGGCAATCCCTCTATGAGTGATTCTACTGAAAATTCTTATAGACACAAATGTACTTTAGCTTATTACAGCACAACGGCAAAAAAAGTCCTGTGAAGCTGTGCTGTTCATTGCAGTCCTGGATCATTGCTTATCTATTTTAATAGGCAAGAAATATAACAGCTAAATTATAATTATATACTGTACACAGCAGTGTTAACAAAATAACATGATGTTTGGTACATTTCCCATCATCTTCTTAGGAGGTACAGCAAGCTGCAGGTTTGCAACAATCTTCTATTTCTTCACCTCATTAATCTCCTGAAGCGGAGAGAGAGCAATACAAGCAGAGGGAGCCCAGAAATGTAGGTACATTACTGAATTAACCAGGCATGTAATTAGTGCTCAGGTGCTCAGTCAAGGAAGAAACATGCAGGATTATTTAGATTTGGATTTAACACCCCCAAAGTTTGAATAGTGGCAGTACATTGTATGAGCATTTCAATCCACCACTCCAGAAACAGATCCATCCCCCTATTTCTGCCTGTGGCATGGCATTGTTTTCTGACCTTGGTAGTGTTTATAGGAATGTATGGAAGTGTAAGCATGCAATGCGTCACAGCCCACCCTAGGAATGGGAGAATGGAGCTGGTGAAGTTCCAGGAGCACCTCTGTCCACCAAGGAGCATGGACAGTGCTACTCACCCCAACACTTGAGCCTGACACGACCCACGATACATTTAATACTTAGAATCATAGAATAGTTAGGGTTGGAAAAGACCTTAAGATCATCTTGTTCCAACCCCCCTGCCATAAGCAGGGACACCTCACACTAAACCATGTCACCCAATGCTTCATCCAACCTGGCCTTGAACATTGCCAGGGATGGAGTCCTGGCTTGCAGTAAGACATGCAGGTGAGGATGGAATTTGCTTTCTCATGCTCTTGAGGCTGCTGCTTTGTCAGTGAACAATCTCCATTGTNAACCTGGCCTATTGCCAGGGATGGAGTCCTGGCTTGCAGTAAGACATGCAGGTGAGGATGGAATTTGCTTTCTCATGCTCTTGAGGCTGCTGCTTTGTCAGTGAACAATCTCCATTGTGTTGTGTTCTGATTGACACTGCCTGTTTAAAGTACATTTAGTGTCCATGGGGTCCTGAAGTCAGATGAGTCCATTTCCAAGGTGTCCTCTGGGATGCCGGATGTATGATCCAGCTTGACCCTGAGCTTGCCCTTATGTGAAGTGCTTTTTGGGCTCTGCAGCATGCTGTTTCCAGCCCACATCTAGTGAACCTTTTGCCATCCTTATCCAAACTACACTGAGTACTACTGGCCAAAGTGCACATCCCAATCAACAGAAACTGTCAAAAGCAGGGGATGATAGACTTTGCCTTGTAACTCATCTGCAACCCTTTATGCTCAACTTTCAGTACTTTCCAGCCATCCCCTCAATCCCTCCACTTGATCCCCATATATCTACACCATCCTATTGCAGGCACAGGGCTCTGCATGCATTTTCATGCTGGCCTGGATAAGCACAGCGAGAGGCTCAGTTGCAAATGGTAGCCTTGAGTTACATTTATCTAAATACCACCAAGAAGCAGAGATAAGGAGATGAGGCACATTCATACACATCAGTTTGCCAAGGTTATTTGCTGCTTGTAGCTGGTGAGTGAAAGAGAGGGCTCCCTGGAACACCAGCACAATGATAAAATTGTGATGAAAATGTTTTCTGTATTGCTTTTCACTGAAATATTGCCCCTTGGCTGAAAGCAGATTGGTAGCATCAGCGAGTAGAAGTACAAAGTGGGTCTTAACATCCTGTAAGCTCATCATGACAAACTCAGGCCATGATGTGTTAGGCAAATAGCCCTCATGTGCTTAATTCTGAAAGCTCAAAGGGAGGTTTGGCTAAAGTAGGAAATACAGGAAAATATATACAGAAATAAAATGTGTGAAATGCAAAATCTGTGGGAGTAGGCTTTTGTTATGCAGACGAACTTCAAGATTGTCAGGAAAGTAAGATAGAATCCATTAAAAAGGATAGCTTAAATATTTCTCCCACAAAATTACTGTTCTTCTAGATCTGTGCAATGAAAACTTCAGGGATTTGTTCTCACTCCACAGCTGGGAATTCAGGTGCACTGTTGGTAAAAAGTTCTGTTAATGTCAAATCTCAAAGCAAACTTCAATCCATGCAGACCTTCTCCAATGCAGGATTTGTCAGAGGGTTATGACTTCCACATTCATCAGATGATCTGTGCACACACACAAGAACGAACATATATACATTCTCCACAATGACCTGGTAAAAATCTTTTAAGGTACCTAGATTAAAGAAGACCTAAAAAAGGGAGAATGTTTGATGTGAATATAGCTAAACTTTCACAACCCATAGCCACAGAAAAGCTAATTTCCTTCACCTGATCGTATTAAAAGTAACATTTCAGCTGAAGTACAGTCTAATGTTTATTTTTGTTACTTATGCAGACATGAGGCAGTTGAGGGGCTCACAGGGTGTAATTCCAGGGCAAACCCCCTGCCTCATGCTTATGCTCTCAAGTCTTGTCTCCTCTGATGGTAAAACAAGCAGGATTAGCACACGATAAGACCAGAGGAGATAGTAATTACACTGGCTATAAGCGAACTGCAGAACCATGGAATAAATCCCCAAACAATTATTAAAATGGCTCAATGCATTACACAAATTGGAAAAGACTGGGACATTCTGGGAGGGGCAAAGGGAGGTAAGACACATTATTTAAGTGTTCTTGTAAGCCTTCTAAGATATTAATGTTGCAAAGCTTCTTATGAATATTTAAGAACATAAAATGGAGATACACTTCAGCCCAGCATTACCACAGAAGCCTGTAATACAGTTGAGTCCACTTAAGAAGGCAATATCTGACATCCGTGACAGATTTAAACATGATAAGGCAAGGATGGTGTTTATAGTTGGAAAGTCCATACAAACTAGTTAAATATTACTGCAGTTAGCTCTGTTACAGTTATTTTTATGTATAGTTATAAGTATTTATAACTTCCTGAAAGATACAACTTTGACTCCAGGTGCCTGTACTTTTGCAAGCACTTTAAAAAACCTACTAATTATTGAATTATTTCATGTTTTCTAGAGAAAGGACAGGTGTCCTCGTGCTAAGAAGGAAGTGAACTTTATTAAATAAATTATCAAATGAACTAAATGAACCTTTATAAGCAGGAACCTGAAGATATTCCCTGGTACTTACTGGTTTCACCAAAACTTTCCATAGGAAAACCTTTTCCTTTGGTAGAAGGGAAAGGCGTGGAAATCTTTTCTTCAGAGGTGCTATAAAATTTACGACAAGAGCTTTTCACCTCACCTCATTTTTTTTTCCATAGTTCTTAAAGAAATCTTTTCAATTAATTAATCAAGGTTAGGTTTTGGTTAATGTTCTTCTTTTTTAGTCAGTATCTTCCCTGAGATAAATCCCTCATTTTTATAACTGTGATATTCACTGTGTTTGTTGAAAGTGTCTAAATCACTATGAATATTGAAATAGTCACCAGGATATTCCTGTTCTTAGAGACTGATGAAAACTTTTGTGATTATGGTGAGTTTTATATTCCCTCCAGCAAAAGTGATTCTAACTGTCCAAGGAAAAATGGATTATTTTATTTTAAAAATAAAAGAAACCCTCAAAACCATATTAAAGGATCAATATCAAAAGTGACCTCTGAAAAAGATCAAAACTACCCATAAAACTCTTATATTTTACAGGAAACTTGACTGTAAGAGAGCTTTATAAACAGCAGATGGCTCTCATATAGAAGAGGCTGAGCAATCTGAGCAAACAATAATCAACATGAAAAAGCAAAGCTGAGTCTGACACACATGGGAATTTTAAGACATTAAAATTAAAAGATATATTGAAAGATACTGTAGAGAAGGAAAAGATGTCTCTATTTTGGTTGTTTGGGTCTTGGTAGCTTGGTAGCCATACTGGATACCCACAGAGGTCCTGAGATTTCAGAGTCCTGTTTTTATTCTTTTATCACCTGTGCATAGAAAGAAAAGAGATGATTACTTAGGATTGGCAAGTGAAGTTGCTAAGCCACTGGCCATCATATTTGAGAGATCATGGCAATCAGGTGAAG